>JARPRG010000126.1:0-50850 GCA_031001745.1 Hartigia nigra | reverse complement strand
ATATTTCCGGGTGCGCACTATTTTATTTGTATTAGAATCCAGTAACATGGCTAATCAAGAGAGAGAGAGAGAGAGAGTGAGAGAGAAAGAGAAAGAGAAAGTGAACGAGTGAGAAAGACCTGTATTGTCTTCACAGAAATATTTCCTGTTCGCGTTCATTACGGCAGCCATTCAGCCTCCACTTAGCAGATCCTTTGTCCATGAAAAGGTCCATTCCAACGAGGAAATTTATATTTTGTGGAATATATACTTGGCTGGTTCCTAAGAGTGGATGCCAACCGACCAGCAACAGGGCAGCCAACTTTTTCGAAATAACTTCAGTTTCCGCAATACCGGCATCGCTGCTTTTATCCATCCAACTCTTTATTTCTGTTTCCCGCTTTTTCCACCTCACGACGTGACCCGAATTTTCCGCGCAATTCGAAATTCCCGCCAATCGACTCTCGTATACGCCAGCCATTGTTTTCCTTAAATATTCAATGCGAGATTTGACAAAGGAGATTATCGCGTGCTGCTCGCTCATAAGAACGCCTCTCGGGCCTTGAAGGGTGGTTCGCCTAGCATCATAATAACAGTATTACTAATTTCGGTGAATACCTTGTATATCGTTTATTATACAAATATTTCCTTCGTAAGGTTATATCTTTGAAACGAGCGGAAGGCAGAGATCCGTCATTAAAAAAAAATTCCAATATTTTTAATTTAAAAAATCAACGTAATTTCATGTAAATAAAGTGTATCGTAGAAATTTCATCCAATTTTACCATACCTTGAGGCTAAAAATATCTTGGAAAAATACAACTATTTTAACATTCGAAGTATATCTATATAGTGCAATTTTTTCTGTTTTCATTTTCTATTTCGCGTAAATTAGATGGTAAATAATTTTGAAATTTTGCACATACGATCATTAAGCACTTACCAAGAACATATCGGTACCCCAACTTTAAAATGTCTTAACCTACAAGATTTTGAGAATTCATCAAAATAGTTATAATAATTAATAATTGTGTAAATAAAGTTTCTTTCCGTCTCCTGTAAAATTTTGTAAATGTAATTTAAGTTGTTTTAAAGTTAGAGTGTCGATATTAAAAATTCAGATTCGCATTTTGGAAATGCCTTCACGATTGAGCTACCGTTAATGCGCGTCGTACGTTGCTGCGTCCAACCAGAAAGGATGGCCACTCGACGCAACGTTAACTCGATTTGGAGGTTATATCCGACTGGGACTTTTCGACAAATTGCTGTGAATTTATTCCTAGGGCAAAAATAAGCGGGCGTATTTTATCTCGTACCTTACCGTGTTTTATAGGGGCACGCTCCCGCGGAGATGGCATATGTGGAAATGCCGTCTGTTTTATGCCTACCTAAACATCTGGAACGTTTCTTCGTAATGCACACTTATTTACGCTATCCCCTCCCTCCTTACTCACGTATGAATGTGTGTGTGTGTATATATATATTATATATATATATATATAAACATAGATGTATCCAATACAAAACATAATGTGGCACGATAACAAAGGACGTGCCTGGTCCGATCTAATGGTTATCAACTTACACGCATCTCTTTATGTCTTTAACGACACATAACCTATACGTCTTTATTCGGTCACTTTATTCTTGTATTGCTCTTTATTTTGTCACATTCTCGTATTTCATTTCATAGCCAACCATTAGGTGTCTCCTTATTATCACTGTCTCTCTCGTTGTACCAGAGAGAATCTGTCTCTCTCGTATATTCTTCACTAAAGAAATCTAACGATATTTCCAGGCAAGGTACCCGTTTCCTTCATTAGAATTCTCTTTTGTACCTGATCTCTAGCCATCTCCATTTCTCTCGCTCTTCACACTCTTTACTTGCCTGCGTCACTTGACTCGCTCGAAGAGCCGAGAATGCGGATGGAGTCTTCATCCCCCAAGAAAGGATCTCCCGGTTGACAACCTACATGGTACTTTTACACGTCCTTTATTTATTTAAAGACCAAACGCTCCTAGCTAAGTACACTCGTCGAGTGTCAAGTCTTTATCAACATGGCGTATATCGCAGCAAACTATACGAGAAAGTAACGTGCCCTTTTAACGGCGTAAACAGTCTTTCAGCCACGGAAGAGATCGTGGATAACGTGGCTCTAGCCAGTCACTGGCTAGAGTGTAGTTAGCCGATCATCTATATAGCCAGCCAGTCGGGTTATAGTCAGCCATAGCATCGGGCCTAGTCAGACAGGTTGCGTGCAATGAAGCGATCGGAAAAGGTCTGCGACTACTCAGCGGCCTTTCCGCAGGCAGAGATTTTTGAAGAATTTAACGCAAGACCTTCTGGGAAATTGGACCAAGCGATTCCGAGGGAAAGCCAAAGATCTTTAGGAGGGTTGAAAAGGGTGTAGGGCTAAGGGTGGGCTCTATGGGGGGAAGACCAGGGCGAATGTGGTTTGGAAAACCCAGGGGTATATATACATATATACATGCGTACTCAAAGCAAGAGGCTTTACGGGACACTCCTATTTTCGGTACGTCGAATTTTTCCTTTTTTTTATTTTTCTTTATCTTTCCCTCTATTTTTCATCCTCTCGAAACAGCAAATGGGCTTAATCGTACCATCTCGCTGCGAAGTTCGACTTACGTCGCACACATCGTTTGCAAAAAACAAATTTCGGAGTTAAAAAAAATATTTTGGTTTGATATCTGTACCTTTTTTTTTTAGTTGTAAGCACCTTTTGTCACGAACACTACTATTCGGTGGCCTTCTCTTGATAGAGTCCTTTCCATGGCTGTAGTAAGGATCGGAGCTACTGGGGTGCAGTAATAATAGCTGGAATAGACAATATATATTGTACAGTAGTTTCATTGACGTGATTGGCACTGGCTATTATCAACAAAGGTCCAATGTTTTCTCATAGTATATAACGTTTAATTAGGCATTAGCACCGAATCCACTCCTTTGTCTGGGACAGAGGCTCAAAGGATTCAGACCGTAGAGTCCAGAGAGTAATTGGTTGCTTGACTTCTCGGTACGAGTCGGCCACTCAGAGGACGTCCAGGATGCTCTGCGACGGTTAGATGTTCAGATAAGTAGATGACGAGATGAACGAACAGCGAGGCGCTACTAAAGATAACCAGATGGCGTGACAGGGAGACAAGTGAGATAGTTAGTCGAGGAGATGACGAGATGGCTGGAAGTTTGTGTTGCGAGTGTAACGACCAGCGAGAGAGAAGTGAGGCTGCGAAGAGTAGATTAGTGGGGAGAAGGGGTCGGGATTTCTAGTGGCAAACTCATACACCACTCCTCGCACCCTGACAGGGATGAAAGTCATTGTGAAAAGATGTCTCCCTGCCGGCGCTCTGGAAGAAAAACAAGAGAGGACATCGAAAGACACGGGGATACAGAGTAATACATGGATCCCGGTAGATGAGGGGATGGGACGTCTGAGAACGGGGGACGGTGAAAGCGAAAGGTGGGCGAGGGATGAAAAAAACATTTGTAAAAAAGTCACGTCAATTTCATGGAATTTTTCGTAGCAACTTCCGAGTCTCCGTTCGGCGAATTCTCGGAGAAATATACTTGAAAACACGCGGGAGCGTCTTCGAACCTGAAAAAAGGACTCGCAGATGACGATGATAGAGGCAGGAAAACAGAGGGAGCAGAGGGAGCAGAGGAAGAGTGAAGCTAAGGGAATACGAAGTGGAACATGGAAAAGGCACCTGAGCCTTCATAGCTCTGTCTAACTTAACTTAACTTTCCGTACAATCGTCTCCCGGGTTCCAGCAGGAGTTTCTACGAGTTCTGCTGAAACTCGTGGCTCTTAGCCGAGGTCCTTGAGGATTTTTTTTAGCGGACTGTTCCTCATCCCCTGAACTTTGCCCTCGCAGAGCTTTGTGTGCGACCGAGTTTTCATCGAGGTTTCCAGTTTATTAGACTGCAGGCAGATATAAGGGTGCCCATCCCTAGGATTCAAGGGTAGCCACTAGTGGATAGGACCATTGGTAGACAGACAGTCTTAAAAGATATATATGGTATAGGAATGAGAAAGGAAAATGCTATAGTATATCGGTTGGTCAGTGTGTTGGGATTCGATGCCATAAATCCACATAAAAAGAATATTCACCGGTTCAATTCCCCAAAGGACGGTTGCAGGGGGTGGGGTTGGGCGTTGGGGGGAGGTCGTGGCTGAGTATGGGGACCAGCAAAAGTAGAGGAGATGAAGGCCTACCAAACCGGGATAAATTATGAGGGTGTGCTTGAAAGACGCTGCCGAAAGAAATATCAAATAAGCGTGCGAGGGAGAGGTCGGATATCGATTTGCGTTCGCGCTAATAAATAGGCGCATGCGCGTTACGTATATCCGCCGGCCGCCACCGTGAATCGGTCCCGTAACTACGCACGGGGTCTACGTTGTGCTGCGCCCCGGGGGATGAAATTCATCCTGACGCGTGCAACTGGTATCCCAATTACTTCTGGAGAGCCATTAGAGAAGTGCGCACCTCTTACTTCAGTCTATAGACTCGTATAGGTATAGACGACATCTACGATACCGACGCTCGTCGATCTTGTCAATTTTATCCCCGGTTCCACGCGCTGATGACAACGTCGATCTCTCATCCTCGTCGTCTATCAGGACCAGTTTAACTCTACCCGAACAATCAGCTTCGCTACTCCGCTTTTTTTTTCCTTCTCTCGTTTTAACCCTCTCCGACATTGACTTTCCATAGACGTCATTCAATCATGATTAACTCCAAATCATCCTCGTAATGAGTTCATGACCCGTACATGATTTACTCATTTTACCCTTAGGGTTCCGTGTCAATTACAGTACACAACGGAATTTTCATCCCACTTTTTCCTCTACTTCCGTATGACCCTCTCGAAGAAACAGGGCGAAAAGACCTCCCCTATCCCTCCCGCCCACCCCCAGGTCATTCGTTTATTACTTCTTGCGGTCATTCACGTAAACCTCGACGGCTAACACAGCTCGCCGATCGAAAATCACGGACGAACTCACCCGTACTTCCCAGAATTCCCTTTCTCCTTTATAACGGTGTACTGTGTATCAGCTCAATCAGACTTTCCCCTTACTCGCAAACTTCTATACTCACACTGTCTAAATAACCACACCGCAACGGATAATCTCAAAAGGTACTGGATACCTCCCAGTGGAATTGAACCTTCACTTGCTTTCCGGACCGACATTGAGCACCTACGTTTCCGAGGAACCTCCTGGCAAGAAAGAGAGGGTGAAAGTAGAGGAGGAAAGTGGACCAGAAGAAAGAATGAGATAAAGTAAAAAAGGGGGCTAGGGAACGAGTGAGGCTGGGAAAAAGAAATAAAAAAAGACAACGACACAACGAAATAAAGGAAGAACAAAGGAAAGTGGGGGAAAAGAAAGGATTTAGTCGTGTCGTAGAATCGCACCCCCCAACAACGAAGGTTTTTCTTTCTCTTTTGACTTTTTTCATCCCTTTTCTTTTCTCTTCCCCCCCCCCCACCACCACCACCACCACACGCCCCCGTCATTCTCCACCCTTCCCATGACGTTTTCATCCCTCAGAAAACCTCTCGAGAGACACGGAGAACTGTGCCAGCAGGACTCGGTTACCAAACGACGAGGACGCTTCTCGACTATGGCCCATCTTTAATTTTATCTCCTTCGTTTGAAACATTAATTAACATTCATTAATTCAAACAGATCCGCAAGGTCCTAGACGTGTCTATGCCGCGTCGCGAGACGTTTTGTGTTTCATTTGTCGAATTAAGAGCGATATACATTTTATTCCTTTTTTTCCGCTGTGAGAACACTTCTAGACTTTTTCACTCTCTTTAAGCTCTTTGGTTATGATTCTTAGTCTGTTTTTTGCTTTCTCTCTTCCTCTCTTTCTCTCTTGGCTTGCTAGCCCAATATACATGCATTCATTACCAAGGTACACGATTCTATGTCTCCTCGCATAGTTACAGAGCGATGCTTGTTTCATAAAAGACTCCAGCGTTTATATTACACGTGAAAGGTAAAACCCAGTCAACTGTGCAATGCAGTCAGGCAGTAATAATTCGAGAAAATGTGGTTAAATTTTCAATAATACGGAAATCTAGGACGCCGAGATCGAGTCGATTAGATAATGAGATTGGTGGTATAATATAAGCGTGGGAGTATTAATAGTCAAGAGGAAGATTGATGATTATCGAGAATATGATTGAGCGAGAAATTGACATGCAAAGATGGTCGTGACGTATATTCGATTAAAGAGTTAAAAGACAAATATTTGCATTGCGTTCTGAAAATATGAGAACTCGAGCAATAATAAAGGTAAAAAACAAAAATTGCGAATACGGAAATCCTTATAGTCCAAGTGAAGAGAAGTGGTATCGACGTGAATCCTTCTTATCTATCTGAATACAGGATAACTGGCGCGATAGTCGAGAAATAGCGAAGCGTCAGAACGCTTTGCATCGAGTTCGCGTCCCGTCGGCAATCGACGATCCTGCCTTGCAGATTCGCAGTGTCGTCCGCTGGCGTCGGCGCGTTAGGAAAGAAGATTTTGCAACGGCGTGTGCGATCATTGACTTGGCCAGCGGCGCAGACGCTTCACCACCCCGACGCACAAACCCAACGCCATTCCCATTCCAATTGCCATTCCCATCCCCACTACTACCGGCATCTACGTCTCCCCCACTTTCCGTCTCTTGGATTCCATGGGGGTGGGGCGATCCTGCCGCAGTACCAACGAGTTTCCGTTAAGGGTAGAGACTCTCGTAACGTGGCTATATAGATTTTTAATTAGCCCAAAAGAAGAATTTTCCAAATATACGCGTTTGTTTGGTCAGGACCATCTGAATCACCGGACCCTGTTGTTCAGAACTCCCCGCGTTTAAATCCATCAGAAATAATTCAAATGTTCCTCTAAATCCGTCCCGGAAACGTCAATTCGCCGCTGTCGACTATTTGTCCGTGCCCGTCGTCCTCGTCGTCATCCTTGACTTCGTCATCCTTTGCATCGTGAACCTCGTGCGCGGGCTTTATTGTGTAAATAGTGCTCGACCTTTTACAAGTTGGTTATCGTTAACCTCATCTCTAACCTCCAAAACCGTTTCTCTTTCATTCGATCATTCATTGTATCGGAATCTTTAGTTCTGTCTGGGTTTCCCTCACTGTTTTCTAACTCTCTCTTTCTTTCTCTTCGTATCTCTCATTTAGTCTTTCTATCTGTATGGATTTTCCTGTGAGACAATTTCATTAATGAGTTCGCGCGAGAACGCGGAACACGAAGACCCAGACGAAAACTCTTGAGGATGTGGCGGAGACTCTTCGACGTGGCCCTTCTGCTCTTCATTCCAGGTTCTTCGATTCTATCTTTCTTTTTTTCTCCTTTCACTCACTTTTCAATACACTTTGCTTCCAGCCTTTTTAACCGTCATCTCCCGTTTCCAATGTGAATGCCTTGTCATTTGATCTTGTTTTCCTCCGTAATTTTTGTAGAAGAGTTTCCAGCATGTCTTTTTTCTCTTTACATAGCAATACGTTGAGTCACGATTATACCTTAAGATCATTATAAATTCCCTCGTGGTCTGCTATCAGTTTTCAATGAAGGGATCTCCTTATATAATTCTCTGGTAGTCCTGACGTGAGGAGGGAAGCTCGCAAGGAGCGAGATGGCACACCCTGACGGGCCTTCCACCTCCAGGACACGCCCTTGCTAAACCGCGGGACATTTGCGAAACCATAAACCATTTTTACTTCTCTCCATGAACATTACAATTAACTTAATTTCCAACAAAGTAGTCGCCCAAGGCGTGCGGGTTTCGACGCTTTAAGTCGCTTCTCAATTGCGTCTAATTGAATCGAGTCACATAGGGACTCCCCTCCCTCTCTCTCTCTCTCTCTCTTTCTCCCTATTTAACCTCTACTACTTCGCCTTCTCTCTCATTCCCTCCCCCCTCCCCTCTCTCTCTCTTTCTCTCAAACACACTCAACTCTCTTTGTCTCTGCTCTTCGCTATGTTTGCAAGCTCTCGATAAGCCAGATATTTATGGCTGTGTACCATAGTGAACCATCCCGTCTGCCTCTCTTTACTCCTACTGGCAAAGTGACTGCTAGTTAACGAGTAACAGTCGTGCCACCTGAATGAGAAAACAAAAAGAGAAGGTCCAACGTTAATGTCCTTCGCAAGACGCCAAATACAATTATGAGAGTAAAGAGATGGCCGGATGGAATTACATACGTAACGTATATGTAGACAGGAGCACGCTATGGTCGATACTTCCAATTAAAGAGTAATCATTATTAAGAGGGGATATAAATTATTAATGATCGTCCTCTATATAATTCAATTACTTTTTGTCAGGAATGGGAGCACTGCAAATGACCGCTCTACAGATACCCCAACACGTCGTCTTCAATCAGACGGTGAAGCTCGAGTGCAACTTCAACTTGGATCGCGAATTTCTTTACTCGGTAAAATGGTACAAGGACGGAAATGAATTTTATCGTTTCGTACCGAGGGACATACCGTCCGTTCAAGTCTTCTCAGTGGCCGGCGTGATTGTCGACGTAAGTGCGTCTCTAACGTTTTCCATCGGTAATAACGAAAGTACGAAAGGAGTAAGTGGTAGAGAAATGGGAGAAAAAAACTAGAATCTAGTATAAAGCTTTCGCCAAAGAAATTAAAACGCCATCTCCTCGCTTCTCCACTCGAGCTCCTCTTTACATTTTTTTTTCTTCAGGCAATGACTATTTCCCAACCCATCCAACCCCTCAGGCCCTTCCCTGTCAGCTACCCTCACCCACTTTACCGTAAATACCGTCAAAGTACACCGTAAGTTGCTATTATTACTTTACTGTTTATATCTTCTGTTTTTCTCTGCATGCGCTCTCGGAATAAGAAATGCATATCTGAGTTTTCAAGGTTTTATACAAATTACAGGTACTGAGGATGACGTAACTCTTGTGTCTTGCGGTAACACTCGTACAGATACAGATGTTTCGTGTTAAATATGCATATTTTACGAGAAGAAAAATTGACGCCATTTGTAAAATTGTTTATATCATATTTATTCATTTGTTTTAATGGATACGTTACAGACACGCGAATCTACAGAGAGGTCAGTCGTCCTCAACAATGTTGACCTCAGCAGTTCAGGAAGATATCGTTGTGAAGTTTCCGCGGAAGCCCCAGCCTTTCAGACAGTCTCGGATCACGCTGACATGACTGTAGTCGGTGAGTCACCGATTCCTTTAATAGAGCATACGCGTATACAATGTATGCCTCTTGCCAATGGCGCCATGTTGAATAAATGAGAACATAATGGTATTACAGTATTGCCTGATAAAGGACCACGAATAACGGGAGGTCGATCAAGATATCAGATTGGCGATATTGTCCGCTTGAATTGTACTTCGGCCCGTTCAAAACCTGCTGCTCTTCTGAACTGGTTCATCAATGGCGAACCGGTACGTGTTTTGCTCGTAGATGACAATCATCGTCTACCTCACGTACACATAATGGGATACCCATAGTGATTTATACTATTCAATCACTATATGGGTTGTTATTTAATTACAATTATTTATTGTATATCGATCACTTCAGGCTGATCCTCAGTACCTGAAAGGACCTCACATTACGGACGTGGATGAAAATGGCCTCGAGACTGCGCAGCTGGGTCTTGAATTTCGCGTGAAGATCAAGCATTTCAAACGCGGCGACATGAAGCTCAAATGTCTCGCAACAATAGCGACGGTTTATCTTCAGAGCAACGAGGAAAGCGTCGAGGGCGACGAGAGACTCCTCAAGGCCCCCGTTATGGAAAGTCGCGAAACCAGGGCGCAGAGTCACACGAGAAACGATTTGGCAAATGGTTAGTATCGCTAATTGGTTTATTATTTTATTTATGATTTCCCGTTGTACCGTAAAGCGAACAGGCATTCATTTCCGGTTTACGGGAAACAATCGATAGCCAATTACAAAGCGTTAGCCAGGCTCACGTCAAGAAGCCGTTAAAGTATTAGCAGGATGCGTGGTCTGATCACGTATACTTTCAATGCATGATACAATAAATTCATATTGATTTTCAATAACGTTCGGTAACTGTCAATGTTATGTGTTTCAGGTGGTGCATTTTGCATTGCAAGGACAAGCTCAACGGCCATTTTGATATTGGTTACGTTATTTTTCATGCGATAATAGTTTCTTTCCACGAGTTCCTTCAATTTTTATTATTTTCTTTTATCTTTTACTTTCACGTCGCTTCCGAACTCTTACAGGTCACGTAAGAAATTCTTTTCATTTTATTCGACATATTAACTGATACGTCGTGTAATAACGCTAAACTATTCGTAAATAAGTGTACATTTTCGGATGGACGTCCGGTATATTTCCATAGGGTATAAGGGTTCTTACGCGTGTGTGAAATGCCGTGTTTCCTATTTAATGTTAGCATTATTATTATTATCGTCATTGTTATCAATATTACGTTTTATCGCTAGTGTCCTCGACAACCGCGCGACGCACGACAAGCATTATAATATTTATATATTTCTATCGGCTGCATACGAGAGAAAAGGGTCTCTGTATTCATTGTTCGACGAATCGATTATTTACGGTCTTAGTATAGACGACATAGTTATCATCATTCTCATTGTTCATCATTATCGTTGTCTTCATGGTCGTTGTCGTTGTCCATATTGTTATTCTCGTGCAAAAACACGAGCTACGAAGCGTCCTTGTACGCGTATAACGATGCTGTCGCGCAATCCGGATTTAAAATTTCCCGCCAACGACGTGCCATATAAATTCAATGCTGATTGGTCTGATCGATGGTGGCGCCCGTCCGCTAATTTTCTTAGGTATAAAAAAGGAACGAAATAGATTGAGTGCTCGAGGATTTGTCGACGCCGGGTTGCCCGTCAATTTGTTTGTTACTTGTATGGGACTTCCGAGTCGTTAATATCCATCAACGGGAAAGTATATTTTATCATCGGCATCAAGGACAGCCTTTATACCGATGATGCATATACATTATGCAAGTTTTCAATATCAATTAGGTTCAGCCAATTTACTTTCCTCAATTTTCTCCTAATAAGTATACTTCCATCTAAGCTGATATCCCTTCGTTTTACTATTTATCTTTTTTTAAAAATGATCATGTTCCTCCTTCGATTCTCGTGAATGCCATAAACATATATAATATTTATATAACATTATATATATATATATATATATATATTATATTATATTATATATCAATTACGCGTTCCCAGCGTCGAAACGTAGAACGAGACTTACATACGTATTTATATGGAATTGTACTGGTTTTTATTGATCGAAATCAATAACTTCATATTCCTTCATTATTCACTTTCCCGAATTTCATTCTTCTTCGATACGGATCGCCGATAATGTCGCACGGCATAATTATCTGACAAGTTTTCCACTCTGATTATCAACAATCTGCAGAAAAATCGATCGCGAAGATGAATATATCTGAGATTAAAGATTAACATATCCATATCCGCCCGCTAATAGAAGAAAAAAAGATCAGACGTTGATTGCACGAGACATGATTTCGACCGGATATCTTTGTGGATTCTTATCAGAACAACCATTATTATTTGCCGTGCGACATAAAACTAGAGCAACGCGTTATAAACTGTTGTGTCTATGTCTTTTACAATTCCCTTTTTACTATACAGAGTACAATGCGTACCTATGAATATATATATATATATACAGCATATATATTATATATAATGCGTATACATAATATATTTTGTAATTACATCGAAACGGTCAGCGATCCGATAATTACTTGCTTATCTATGTACGTATAATTATATATATAACGTATATATACTATAGAGAGATTTTTTAAGGTACGTTTATATGAATGTTAGCTAGCTGGCAGCCTTACAGTTAGTCGCTCACTTGAAGAGATGCCGTGTCAGGATCTTTGTCAAACATTCAAATATATGACGAATCAGATAGTTATTTTTATCGTTATTAATGAGATTTGTGGTATTCGAGTATTTCCGGTGATGTTGGTATTAACTTTATCTTTTATTTTTTTTTCCTCTTTTTTTTTTCTTTCCTCGCCGCGAGAACTACGCGTATTATTCATATGTAACGTTTTCGCGTACGCTTCTGATAACGCTAATTGTAAGACTCTCGTGAACGTCGTACACTTGTGTACCTGTAAATATGTACATAATTTTCATCGTTATTAAAACAATTCATTATTACGATAAAGCAACGTTTTCCTTTGATCACTTGGAGAAGCAACGTACGAGGAGAGCGATTGAATGCAATGAAAATTATGACGATGATGTATAATTCTTGTTTGTTCCTTTGCACTGCTTATTTGGATGAATAATTTTGAATCGAGACGGTAACTAATGAGATTTAGCCATTTAGCTTCGGACGTAAGACATAATAATGTGGGTGGATAAATTACGGATGTTTGAATTTTTTGGAGGTACATTAGAGTCAATGATATTAGTAAGGATATCAGCCTTAATGGTAATGTCAGGAACGATAGTATCTATTAATCTTCATGAATTTGATCGAGTTCAATTTTATTTCTATAGATGATCCAAGGCTGAGCAATTTGTGTATTTTGTTTGGAGTCGGCAATGTAGAGTCCTAAGAAGACTGAGTTTACCGACTGCGCATTTTATCATTCCATAGGGATAACACTTGTTCCGTGTTGTATGGTAACTGGTGGAATATTAAAATGATACTGTCATTTTGAGCAAGATGACGTTCGTTTATATGGTTTGCATTGGTTAGTCACGGTGGCGCTACTGACGATATTGTTATCAGCTGCTGTTGACCTACAGTATAACTCGTAAGAAGTCATTTGATTACTGATTAAGGATTGCTCCATTTCAGTAGACAGTAAGTTTAGCTTATTTTCGTGCAGAACGGCAACATGGCAACTACGACGGTCGCTCGTTTCTTGTTCAACCGTGGAACACAGATTGTAAGGAATACACGACAAATAAGTCCAATCATCAAATTCTATTCCTGTGAGTATACGTGTTTGTTGTTTTTCTTTTCATCGGGGAACCACCTGACTCGATGAAAATATTTTTGTGTTTCAAAGAGATGCATGATACTTTCATTTTCTCCTTTATGCAAAGAAGTCGATAAAAGGGAAAGAGAAGATTTACAGTGATACTTTTTTTTATGTCGCAAATTGATGATGCGACAATATGTATATATTAATTCGTACAAATCTTATGGAGTTTGCTTGATTAAAATTTATATTTAGAGCTCTTTAAACGTATAGAATAGCGGTTCGTATAACGCCAGGTCATTAAACTATCACATCCATTCAATCAAACATCTAATAAGAATTATTGACCTCGTACTGTTCGATTATAAGAAGAAAATTATATCATTTTACGTCACTTAAAGCCTTGTAATCGATTCGGTTCTCCATATTTCATGGCACTCGATCAAGTGTAATGTAATAGATGTATAGTAATAATATTTGTATCCTGGTAAAAAAATTTCTTTTTTTTTTCTATGAATCCTTACTTCACGTTGATTGTATTAGCGAAGATTAATGATGATTTATACGATTCATTTCGGTAATGACTTACGTAATCAACCATTACGATAACTCTCTGTATATTCCTCGCTTATGTACACTGTGCGACATTAATGGCGTCCCTGGTAGAAGGTAGAGGTTAGAGCGACGGAGCGAGAATAGGGCAGCCAGCAGTGACGGGGCAAGCCAGGTCTACGCGTTTCCCGCCAACTGGAACACCAATAATGTTACGACTAGGTGGAGTCTCGCATAACAGCGTCTCCTTCACCTACAGCGCGAGTCCCCCATAAGACTCTCTCACTCGCTGGGTCACCATTAGCAGCGTTAATGCCGCACAGTGTACCATACTCTTGCTTACTTAACCAAGCGAAAACATCATGACAATGTGACTATCGCGAAGACCAATTTAAAATTAAATTTACACTATACTTTTGCGATAACACATTCCAACAAGGTCATAAAATGAAATCTGTTAATGATTTTTTTCTTTTAGGTCAAACACCGAATTATGAGTACATAAAGGTGGAGCCGGTGGGTGAGAAAAAGAATGTAGGCCTAATTACTCTAAACAGACCTAAGGCTTTAAATGCTCTTTGCGACAAATTGATGGTCGAGGTGAACGATGCCATTGCTAAGCTCGATGCCAATGAAAATATTGGAGCCGTCGTGATCACCGGAAGTGAAAGAGCCTTCGCAGCTGGTAAATAGACTAAAAATTATTACAGATAAAAAGAAAGCATCGTATTACAAATATGCGAATTGTAGGTGCTGATATCAAGGAGATGGTGAACATTAGTTACGCAAAGTGTATCGGCCAAAATTTCCTGGCACATTGGGACGGTGTAAGCAGAGCCAGGAAGCCGATAATTGCCGCAGTCAATGGCTACGCTGTATGAGCAATTATTGATTAAATGATTATTGTATTAATTATATTGATATAAAATTTCTGGAATGATTTGAATGTTTAAGCTGGGAGGCGGCTGCGAGTTGGCTATGATGTGTGACATTATTTATGCCGGTGACAAAGCGAAATTCGGCCAACCGGAAATCGCCATTGGTACGATACCTGGTGCCGGCGGTACTCAGAGACTGACTAGAGCAGTAGGCAAGAGTAAAGCCATGGAAATTGTATTAACAGGAAATCAAATAACAGCCGAGGAAGCCGAAAAGAGTGGTAAGTATTTAGAGAGCGACGGAACCGAATAAAATTTCTGGTTTACGAAGAAAAATAAATTTCTTCTCAATCCTTTTCCGTTTTAACGAGAGAAAATTCTTGGTTAGGTCTCGTAAGTAAAGTATTTCCGGCGGATCAGCTGGTACCGGAAGCTATAAAACTTGGGGAGAAAATAGCTTCTCACTCTCAGCTGATCGTTGGCATAGCTAAGGAGGCTGTGAATACAGGTAATTTATTCTCTCTTAGTACTTCTATCGATATTATGTCATTGTCGTATCCACATTTTGTAAATTAACTGGAAACTCGTGGTAATTAATGATAATCCATTTACACAATCACCTTTTCTTTATTGCAGCTTATGAAACCACACTCAAGGAAGGTTTGCGCTTTGAGAAGCGTTCATTCCACGGAACATTTGCCACGGTACATTTTTGTTAACCCTTCAATCACTTTTATTATGTTAGCCAATTTAAAACAAAAAAAAAAAACAATTTTTCCTTACAGTCCGACAGAAAGGAAGGTATGACTGCTTTCGTGGAAAAGCGTCCGCCAAAATTCACAAACGAATGAAAAGAAAGAAAAAAAACGAATGAAAAAACAGGGAGGATGACTGGGGAAAAAAATCAAAATGTCCTGTAAAACTTTTCATATGAGAAGCAAACTATTTTTTTTACACGCGCAATAAAAAATAAATTTACCGTATAATTTATAGGCCTTGATCTTGAACTGCTAAAGGCCGTAATTAACATTAAACCTACCGAAGATTTTTGTTAAAGGCAAATTTACATTAAAAACGGTCAAAATGACCTCCAGTCGGTAGGTTTGGTATTAAAAGTAAGAGAAAAGAGGAAAACGTAATTTCAGCTTATACAAGGGACTTTTTTTTATTATAAGATACTACTGCCTTTACACATGGGAAGAGATATCGTATATGATACACTTAATGTAGAATAGCATAGCGATTGAAGATATCAAATGGTAATCCATATGAATGCGACAAGGTTAAAAATCAGTACCTAAAGAGAAATCAGCGCAATTCACGTGAACCCACAGGGACCATTACAATACGAAAACATTTAAAGTGTCTCTAGAATTAGTAAGATGCATTTTAAAAGTAGGAACGATAATGTCTCGGTAAGACTAATAGCCATGAGATGCATGTAGCTTCAAGAAAAAGAAAGAAACTACAGATCAACGTCGCAGCTTGACGTACGCAATGGAATAATTAATTTGAAAAAAAAAAAGAGAAATCATGCATCAATAAAAGATCTCTTAAAAGTAATCAGCAAATCCTCGCGCGTCAATCCCATGATTGTCGATAATTTCCTTTTATATAAATCTTTCGTTTTTTGTATCTCCTCTTACGTCCCATTTGATACATTAAACAGGATTAACGTTTGGCTGAATTTAACCGATCGAAATTACAATTGATACCAGGTGACGTATCGCCCGTAGCTCTGGGCGCGTTTAATTACGTTGACTAGCTAATACTAATACGTAAAAATCCTTACGTAGACCTTGAGGATGTCACATGTTACAGATGTCACATATATATACATCTTAGACAACTTTCGCGCCGATACAACTTGCCTCTGTATCGCCTTGTTGATAATTACAAAAAAGAAAATGAATAAGAGGAAAGAAGAATCGGGGGAGGGGTGGCATAGGGCAGGATAAAAGTAATTAATGTTAAACTTAAAAAAAAATCTAACTAGCTACCCTTAAGCTCTAGGAGAGACAAACTTTACAGGGTCTGTCATCGATGCACTGTCCGTGTTCATTAAATTCGCTTAATTAATAATTAAGTACGCATGAGAAAGTACGCTCGACCCTGATATTAAGTATTACAAATAAATCCAAGTCTCCCGGAGGAGGATGACAGCCGACGTTCATCTACCGGGTGGCACGTAACACTACCGAGTATCCGAAAGGTCGTACGAGAGATTAAAAAGTCGTCGAAAGATTCATATTAAATTATACCTCTTGGAAGTTCGTGAAAAAAGTGGTATAAAAATGTTCTTTATATAACATTGTTTCTAATATCAGAATCTAAAAAATCACTAGGTACAGTATAGTCTTGGGTTTTAAATTGCACTTTGACAAGTAACTAAAATAGACCAAGGAGTCTCTATTAAATTGTAAAAAATGAACGGTACATCCGTACGACATTTTGTATATTAAAGCGAGTGTAAAATTGGTCGTTTCTTTTTCTTTTTGTAAATTATTACGTACAGAGTATATCTTTATATATATGTTATAAGTAGAATAACGTGCCACTCAGAATTGATTTTCGTATTAAGGTAAACAGTGTACGAAGATATCTTGGGGAAATTTCATCAGTTTTTTGTTTGTATGTATATCACAGTTGCAAGCTCTGCTCATAAGCTACGTCGGTAAAGTAGTAAGAAAGGAATAAATGCCGGTACTTTACGCGTTTCATTATTATCTTTCTCTCTCTCTCTCTTTCTCTCAAGATTTCACCCCATAATCTCCTATACCCTGTTGTCGTACCTCGGATGTTCTTTCTCACTGATTGAGTAAGGAGTCAGTAAGGAGTCAGTTTACCGCTTATTGCGATTCTTCATGGTGAAGCGTCTCCAGAAGTTGCCACCCTTCTTCGAGGGTGTCGCTGCTGGAGCATCGTAGGGGTAACTAGACTCATCATCCGTATCCTGTGCACTAGTTGGTTCTCTCGTAGGTGATCCGCCATGTCCAGAATCCCTATCGCCATCGGCAGCACTTTTCTCGAAACCTTAATATATTTAATTAAAAAAAAATAATAATTACAATATTCTTCTAGACGTTTATCATCATACAAAAATATTCTTACCGCCACCAGCTCGTAGCATATCTAAAAAATTACTTTCGGCGTTTCCACGCGTGCGACCTTGCTTCTGCGAAGGGGTACCAAAGCTAAGACTTTGAATTTCAGCCTTCAGCTGCTCCGGTGGTATATCATCCACACGAAACTCATTCGGATCTTCGACGAATGCTTGCTGAAGATCTCGCATTATTTTCTTCCTGATTGTCTTTTTCATCGAGAGATGGCGCTCTAGGTGTTTCACGTCGCTCTCGGTTAATGTCTTGTTGTTGTCGCGACGACGCGACTTCTTCTTCTTGTTGTTTTTCGGACTCTCCTCCTCGCCGGATGTCGAGCCAACCGAGATGGCGCTGTCGTGTTCCGGTGCCTTCTCTTCGGACGGGCTACGCACGCTCTCCCATTTGTTACCAAACCCGAAGATGTCACGGAGATGGGGTATGTTGCGATCGCTGGTCTGTTGTCTGGCCATTTTACAGCGGATACCGAAAGGATCACTATGGCGACGACCAGCGATCTGGTTACTTTAATCTTGTCCTTTCTTCTTTTTATTTCTCTTTAACCTTTTTCTACTTCTTCCCGACGGCCGTTCCTGATACTTGTGTCAAGTTCTTGATGTCCTGGGGGACACCTCTTACCACGTCAGGCAACTTGACCGATCTGAAAATTAAAAAATGAATATAGTTCTATATGTATTCCTGTTACGTGGTCAATTGAATTGGAGGATTTTTAAAAAAAGGACAATTTCCCGCGCAATTTCACATAGTTCTACTTTTTGACAACTGGATAGGGGTCGCCGTGACGTCTCGAGGACGCTTAAAAATCGTACAGTTCGAGTCATACATATTTATGAAAAACAAGAAAGTATGAAAATATAAATTACAATGACCCTCCTGCAAGTGAATCATGACCTTACCTATCCAATGATGCTTTGATTGAATTATCATCGAGAGACTGGCGTCAGAGAATTCAAAATAGATATTAACATTAGCATAACTCGATTAATCCTAGTCCACGTAATTTTTCTTATCCTCGGGCAATTCTGTCAGACTTGCGCAAAGGCGACTGGAGGTATAAAAAGTCGGAAAAAAACAGTCATTCGTCGTAAAGCGAGGTCACCATAATTCCGTATGAACTCGACACTGAAAATTTAGACATAAACATGTAAGAACGTGTTTAATGCAAGCGACTCATGACACATACATGTATAACGTATACATATGTAACACTCCTTTCAAATGACCATTCGCTTAAATTAAGGTCTTCCTAAATATTACAAAAGTACCTATTGCCATATAATTGGACAGTCTAACAAATCGCACGAGAAAAAGACAAAAAGTCAAATTTCTCAAAATTTCCGGTATACCATTAACTTATGCATTCGAGCAAAGCGAACGTCGTGACATATCCTTGAATTGTATCCGCCATTTTGTCAACTTGTTCAATCAGAAATACCGTTACAAGCTTGTTTCGACAAAAGAAACATTAACTAATTCGTCATAGCAAGTGGAACATAATATTCAAAGACCAAAAAGACAAAACCCGGGAGATAAATAATAGAAGATCGCAAAGTATAATCTTGTGTAACAATGGCGGCGAATAATATCGTAAAAAAGTTCAAAAGAACACGATGGATCCATTCTATGACCAGCGCAATAATAATTCTCGAGAAGAGAGGAGTGGTCTCGAATGACATAATGCCAAGGACCGTTTTACGTAATCGATAAAGAATGATCGACCTCCCACGGATCGTAGATCACTTCTTCGTGTTCCTCAATCTAGGCCTCCCGTGATCTCATTCGTTGACTAACTGTCATTCTCGCAATATAACGGTGGAACGAAATTCAAACTAACAACATATATTCGCATATCTAATAGATATAATTTTCACGTACTTTGCGGCCATCAAATACTTTTCCTTTTAAACTTTCTCGGTTTCGCATTGAAAGTCAAAAAAAAAAAGATCATTGAAATTGAAATTGATGATAATACAAATATTGACTCAGATCCCACCATTATCCTCATCCTGTCATATATATATCTAAACGTATACTAGAAAGATCCACTGCGTTCGTAACACTTCTTTGTATTTCATTCACTAAGTATAATGAGTCTCCACTGTAACTTTCTCATTTTTCCGTATACAACGTTAAATAATTGATAGGCACGAAATGAGTATTAAGATTTGCGCTACCGAACGAAGTATTTCTCTAAAGACCCACTCGTAAATTGCTCAGTGGTTTTTCTAGAGAAAACGTACTATTAGCATTATAACTATGATTACGAGTCCAAGATGCCAAGAGAAGTAAGAGGTGAACTCGACCCGACCGATCGCGGGTCAAGGAATGGGGCTCTTCTTATGTAAAAAGAAAAAAAAAAAGAATGTACGAGCATTGAAACGTTAAGATATTTTTTGCATCCTTTATTTTAACGTTTAAAAGAAATAATTTTCCCCCTCTGCCACCATCCTCGAATATCCTTTCCGACCGACTTACTTAGAAAGTCCCGGGACGCGTCTCGGTGCAAGTTGATTTCGTGGCACCAGGACGCCTCTCGTCGCGATACGGTGTCTCCTAATTGTCATTCTGGAGAAACGCAAAAAGCGATTAGGCGCTGTGTATAGCTGTCCGTTCGCGGACAAGACGCTCTCGGTCCGTGGTCGAGCACGTAGAAAGCGGAAGATTGTTCCAAGAGAATGGCAAGAACAAAGAAGAAGAAGAAGATCCGTGAGGACGGGGAGGGAGTCGAAGAAAAAGATAACTGCAAAAGAAAGACCTAAAAAACAGAATAAGAATAACAGGAAAGGGAAGTGTTCCAGTGAGCTCGACTAATTGTCCTAAATTCGATAAAACTTACGAAGAAAGTACGTTTAAAGCACAGTCAATATATATATTAAGAGTACGATAATGAAAATACCGAGGAATAACTAGAGAAAAAAAATTATACAAATATTGACTCAAGAAGTCAAGGAACGCTATTGACTAACGTAGTACCGTCTAACCTGTCCTTAGAATGTATATGGCTATGCAAGTTAGAAATAACGCGTAGGCTCGTAGGCACAAAGAGACTAAGGATTATCGTAATGTGATCGTTTTGAGGTTAGACCGTAGAGTTTCAATTACTCCCGTTTTCACTAGGACCATTTTTCTCCCAGGTACCGATGTCTAGACTGATAATCCTGATACCAAGTCGCCTACGTTCCGCACGACACTTCCCATCTTTGTGAGTTGCATAGCTACTTTATTTATACCAGCGGCGTCTTTTTTTTTCACCGCGACCGGCCTATACGAGGCCTTCGTATACTATAGGCTTACTCTGGCTACGGGGACTCCGGACCCCGAGTGTCGTTTCTGCTCTCAGGTCTGCGTTCTAATAATATCTACGCGTGGGCATATAAACTGTCAACTTTTACCATTTAAACACACCTAGAGACATACATAGATGGTGTTTACTGTGCATGGGACCGAGTAGAGTGTTAACTCGTTAAGAATAAAAATCAATCGTGAGAAAAGATGATCAATACCCTTTTCTCGCTGTCCCCTTGAGAAATGCTTAATATGACATTTCCTGGTAATCCAGTACACCCATTCTTTCGTTCAAGTGCTCGATACTTGATTCGTTTTTTTTTTTTTTTCTATTCACTAAAAAGACGCCAGCACTAAGACTAACGATAAACTCGAATGCGATGCTAATAAAAGAAATAAAAGATTCCGCATCCTTGTTTTTTTAACGCGTACTATATATAGATATATATAATTCTAGAAAGTGTCAATGAAGATAGGTATCCAAAGTACAAGCTTAGAGATTAACGACTCGTTAATAAGAAAATTAATGCCAGAAGTTAGGTCAGTCAATTTGTAAAATCCCGCAAAATTTCAAGCACACTGTCAACCGGTTGGGTTAGGTCGAAGCGAATGAATATACTAAACAGTAAATAATGGCGGTATATAACAATGGCTTCTAAGCTGATGATCGTGAGAAGCCCTGACGCGCAGAAGCAATTCGTGGCACTTTGGGAGACCTTAGGGAGTTAATTGCACCGGTAGTGAATAGCGGCGGGAAGTGTTAGTTAATTTTTCAGTAGATCCGTGTCCGATGCGATGTGAACGGCGGCAATGTCATTGCCATAACGTTTAATAGACTACGTGAGTCATCGAGTATCTTTATTTGAACGCTTAAACAATTTGCGCCTACATTCACGTGCCTGTTTACCTGTTAACGTTAACCACGATGCAACCGGAATCAATTTACATAATTTTAACAATTTAGTTAGATTTCGTTTAATGTTAAAATTTGTTTTTCAACGACAATACGTTTTCTATGTAGACGCGTCAAATGCATCAGACTGTTAGGAAGATTGTTAGAGATTCATCCGATAAAAAAACAAGGTCTTCTGGGTAAAATCAAAGGACTCTCTGCTGAAGGAAACGGAGGAGACAATGGTGTCCTTTCAAAAAGAAAGAAATCAATAGAGAAAAAAAACTGAATTCGTTAGATAGTCTGGAAACAATAGTCTGTTCCACACTACAAGGAAAGGAGTTCCGTTTCATGATTAAATCCAGTATAAACCGGTACAAGGCCGATCTTGGATAAAATCTGAGAAATCAAACCGGAACTCGAGCAGTGGTTTGATGCTTGAAAATAAAAATTATCGAATACTGTCTTTTTTCGGTATAACGCTGATAAAAATTGTTTCATCTTAATTAAGCTTGTATCGATTAAAATATGACACTAAAATCCGAGGCTTCGAGTCGATTAGTGAATAAAGTTGCTGGGAGTTGTAGAAACGAGATAAACAAAGAGTCCTTTACTTTTATACAGGATCATGAGATCGAGGATATATACATGTGACATGAATAATGATACACATGTATATATATGCTCTGACGAATATTTTACATTCTAATTCATGTTTATACCTGAAATTGTCAAGGCTAATAAGTTCGACAAGTATTGAGCCCGTTGAGAGTCAATTTACAAAAATTCATACTAACAGTATCACAACGACGCCATTTTAATAAGTACCTCACCGTTACGTCATAAGAATCAAATTACCCAGCTATCCTGTTACTACTACTTACTTTACTTATATCCGATGTCGCTACATAGTTGCTACAAGAATAAAATAACCCTATACCTAACCCTAAGTCACAGCGCAAATTTCAAAATTTATTGATACGCTCAGACGATTTAAAAAAAGCGTGTATAGCTATGCATATAAATAGCCAGTGGCAACGGCCATTGTTAGATAACAATGACAAAGAGAACGTGAAAGGTCTTACTCGAGTATCTTTACTATGGTTGCCAGGTACCAGGCAACGTCGAGAGCAGGTACTGCTTCGTTTCCTAGTTGCCTAACTTTACACGGGATAGCCTATGGTAGCCACCAAGAAGCTCTAACGAAGATTTGGTAACAATAACAATTTGAATAATGTAGTAACGACGAAGCGCATTGTTTATAGAAATTTTAAAATGAAAAACAGAATAATTTGCTCTCTCCTAATTGGCTATGGATTTCTATTTTTTTTTAAGCTACTCACTGAAGTCTAACAAGACAGTCGAAATTATATCGAAGAAAATTTTACCTGGTGCCTGAAAAATATTCGTGGAGTCACTGAGGTGAATCTTAAAAAAATCCAAAGGATCACGATGTCAACACTGATGCGGTCACTGTTCGGCTGATACTAATGGCGGGTCCACACGCTTCTTAAAGATTTTACGTCATTCGACGTTGGTGATTACGGTAATTCTCACGAAATCGTCGAACTTTTCAAACCAAGGTCGTCGCGCGATTGTTCAATATATACATATACATATAGCGGTTACATATACGCATTTATATACTGTTACAGACCACATGGGAGTGCCCTTTATACACATCGTTCGGGAAAGACTTCGCGGCTCGACTGAGCGTGAACCTCTAACAGACTTGAATCTAAGACTTTCACTCGTGAATCAAGACACGACTGACTCCTTCCTCACGGCTGGATCACCTTTATTCACCACCCACGATCCAGAAACCTAAAGCCAGTTGGAATCGTGTCGAATTGATACTCTTTTCTTTGAATTCCATAAGTTGGTTCTGCCTTTAGGATTTTTATGTGACACCAGTTTAAACGTTGATAAGAAAACAAGATATTTATAAGGATCCTTATACAGTTTGTTGTTAAACAATGTTAATGGTGTTAAATAACATTTTGTTTTATCTAGGTACACTACTCGGAGTAGTACTCCGAGAGAGAAAGGTAATGAAACTGCAAATTCATCAGCGCCACAGTTCGACGTGGCCAAGGAGGAAATTAAATCTTCGGTAGAACTAATTGCTCTTGGATATCAATAAATGAAAGTGATCGTCGATTGCGCAAGAGTGTCGACAAAGAATACGTCTTTTACTGAGTCTTCACACTTTCTGCGAACAACAGTGATCAAGCTATGTGAGACCCTTTTTCTTGTCAGTCATTGGACTTTCCAAGATGGGACTCACGATCCATAACAGTTGTGAGGAACAGACGACTCGGATCGAGACGCTTTTTCGTACAAGAAGTATCATGAGAGATAACAATCAAAGGAGTTCCAGCATGAGAATGAGGTAAGATAAATAAAAAAAAAAGAGAAACAAAAGATACGAAAGAAATAAAAAATGACGTCAAATTCCCTAGTGGGTGACTCCTAGGGAATTTTCATGATCCCAATTGTCTATGCGTTATCGAGCGTTAAATTAATCGACTCTATACAAACAGGTACTCCTCCTTGCCTAGCTGCAAGTGTATATACCGGATGGCAATTAAACCAGAGTACACTGGATAGTCGTCTACGTGAATGAACCCTGGCCAAGTGTATGTCAGACAGTCAGTCAAGTCAAGTCACTCGAGCCAATCCGTTCTACAATCTTTTACCAATTACTGCGAGAGGACTGTTCCAATTCGTGAAATCCTCCACACTCGGCCGCCTAAGCGGCGTCAGGTTCTACCGTAGTTAAATTCGTCGCGCCAATGTAAACACTCGGTACATTTCACCAGGTACAGTTAGTCCAGGGTGAAAGGTGAGTCTGCCTAGAGAGGATCGGTAGTTGCAAAGATACCAGTCGATTACATTACATTTGGGTCACTGCGTTCTACCCAGCAACTATTGTTGGCAACGACAAACAAAAACAAAGACACATAACATAAAAATTAAGTCTTCGATACACCGACAAGAACCAGCAGAATGATATTTGTATATAAAAACACATAGGCGTTTATACAGATTTCTAAAACAATAACAATATAGTTGTAGTTAATTAATTTGAGCAAAAAAATTAATGATATCAGAAATTAGAGGGCGCTTTTTCAAAGTCCCACGTCAAATCTCGATCTTCTTAATGACTCAGAGTTCATAGTGACCTCCTATACGTATACTATACTTATACTATACTTTTATACATATATTATTTCTATATATACACAGACCCAGGGTGTTCACGCAGTGGAGCAAATCCTGTTCCGATTCGACGAGTCACTATTTTTGCAGTCTGTCTTAAATTATCCTTCTCTACTTGTGTACACGCTGTACATATATACATAGTAGGTACCATCGCCCAATTGAGTCTGAGTGGATGTAGCACCGAAAGTGTCAGACAATGCCCTCTTTGGTTTAGGAGCTCCTGGTGCTGTCTGGCAAGACAGCCTCCACGCTAGGCCGAGCAGAAACTTGGAGCGGCATTACATAAGAGAAAAGTGTAACCGGCCGGTAGTACTTTTATGCCGTAGAAAATATATGGCGAGTATAGAGTATATCGCGTACGTGTGTTCAAATGTATATATATATATTCACATATATAAATAGTGTATATTTAATAAATTAGTATGAGAGCGTTAAGCGATTAATTCTTCAAAGCTAATTAGACACTTCGTATGCGCGAAGATCGTATGAAAGACTGAGAGGGAATTTAACACGGAAAAATCAAAGTTTAATTCTCGTTAGACTTTCCCATTTGTGTGCGCACGCTTTTATTATTGACACGCGTGATGTAACCTCTGGAAGGATAACGAGATAAAAAGTACAAGGATACGTTAAACAATTGCGATACCCTTAACGTGACAAAAATATGTCGCAAGTGTATAAAAGTGAAACGATATTAAATTTATGATAGCAGCAGAGAGACTCTTTGGCAAGAGAAACGCGCGATTTAAAAAACAAATAGTAATAATAGAGGTCTAGCAATAATATACAGTGGAATATATTTAATGTCTCTGACGATTCGTTATATTCGTCCGATGAATTTTTGACCGCAAAGAAGTTATCCACTTTGAAACGAGAATTCATTAGGAAGATGGAACCGTGAAGATTAATGCAAAAAATTCAGCAACGTGGGAATTGCTCAATTGCTCGCAATCAGGTTCTTTTGCTCTACGGTCTCTTATAAGAGAAGGCTATGTATACGTATATTGATGAAAATACAAAGAAACGTATATACTTTTTATTACTCGTTCAACCTTCCTTTTTTTTTTTCAAGGGTGACTAACATTCAAGTAAAGTCGTTACTACCAGGAGATGTTATCTATATGTGTATATATATATATATATATATATGTAAAAGTTGAAGAGGGGAAACGAGGATCTTTAGAAAATCAACTTTTGCGGTGAAGTTCAGTGATTGCGGGACGAGAAAATGTACAAGAATTGGTGAGGACGAGTGGAGGTGGTGGCTGGTGGAGAAGGAGGGGAAAAGATGACCGCGAATTGCAAAATTACTAATCGATGTGGTTGCGATACGGCCACGTGACCTTTGAGAATAAACATTAAGAAGCGTGCGTTATCTTATAGAGGCTGTTCTGTATAACTCTCAACGTATCCTTATGCTGTTACTTGCTGCCGACATTGTAGCTATCCCCATGTTCATTTACAACCCGGAGAAACTCTTCCTGGCGCGGTTTTCTATAGCGTATCCGCGGCCTCGATCCATTACGGTAAACAATAGCGCAACGCGAAATTATAATCTCAATTATACGTCGAGAGACTTCGGTGAAGGTTCGCGGATAAGACGCAGTTGGAAAGTGGAAAGAAGATGGCCGATTCGCCGCGTCGTTATTAAGCAAGACAAGACGAAAAAAAGGGATTTCGTAGGTAATATAAAAATAGCATGATCGACTTCGACGAAACTGTGAAGAAGTTTTGGACTCGTATTTGAAAATCGATAAGGAGCGTCATTGATTACCTGTATTTTGGTACTGGCCGACGCTTGAAAGTTTGGTTAGCTAAGATTTTGGATGCCGGTATTTTTTAGTTACGCTATTGATGTCTACGAGTGTCAATGTCGATACTCAATTTTACTAATACCACTGGGTGCTACCTAATCGTCCAGTTACCGGACAGACGATTCAAATGTATACGGACAGAACGAAGAACGAGGAGATGAGCATCAGCAGCTACAAGGTTACAAGTCATCTCGACTTGCCTTGAATCGATTGTTTTTTTTTGTTTTTTTTTTTTCCTTTTACCGATTTTTCCGCTCGAGCGATCAATTCTTTTCGCCGAACGCTTCCCTCGGGTACGATTGGCTCTGTCGAATAGCGAGACGAAACATCTCGCAGGCTTATTAAGAGTGAAGATACATTTGAATTTCCCGCCAATATCTAAAATTGTATAATGATTTAAATACCGCATTAAAAAATGCGCACGCATCGCTCTTATCGTGAAAATTAAATGTATAAATACTGTGCAAATCTGCAAACAAAAGAAAAGGGTTTGTCGTGTATTCTTAAATGGCGACATAATTGACCTTCAGTCGTATGACTCAGAACGCTGTCGAGGTTAGGGATGTCATTTCTTCGCAGTGGGAGGATTAGCCTCGATACGAACGTCTCGATCTCCCTTCTTACGTACGAGAAACCCTCCTTCGCACGATTTCAAATACCAAAAACGGTTAAGACTACAAATAAAGTGCACCTTTTCACGCAACGGAGAACACTGTAGTTGTAGAATGGCCGAACGATGGCCGTCTGACCTCGAAGGATTGAACCTTGATGGCTGGTCCCGTCTTAGCAAATTCTCCAGATTTAATAACAGTGCTTGATGCACGATTTGAACAGCTGTTAGTACATCTGGTACCGTTGTCCAAAGACACAATTAGTAAGGGCAAAGGTCACGCTTGGTAGGACTTCCTCGATTTCTCAAGTACCACATGGTCAATGCCTAAAATTGGACTTTACTTCTCTTTTCCTTTTTTTGTCCATGGAAATTATTGCGCGCATCTTGTTCACGGGTTCAGTGATTTTCAGCAGTGACGCCACGTTTTTTTTAAGTATTACAGCAGCCAATCAGTCATTATTGCGTAATAATTCTAGCTCGGAACCAGTTATAAAAGTATCCCGTGATCGGTGACTCAATCGTAAAGTCGGAAATCGGCAGAAATACTTTTCGCTACTTGTTACTTTCGTTTTTTTTTCATTCTTTTTTTCATATGAAACAAAAATAACAGGAGATGTAGGGAACGTAATTGAAAACCCTGTGAAGCCACCTAGGCGCTGGTAATACACCAAGAATTTTCTTAGCCGAGAGCTTAATTGGCCTCGGCTGTGCGTGGATGGCAACGCTTTAAGTTACGCGTCGGCAAGTTTAATCGCTTTATCGATCTTTCATTAATCCGATTCCGAGTATAACTTCCATGGCAATAAATTTGTCGCGCGGAATGCTGGGAAAATTACAGGGACGACAGATTCTGCCAGTGTGCTTACGCGGTACTGAGTGATCGTCTCGATGAGATATCATTTAACTGCTATTTCTCTGCACCGCGGTAAATTACATAGACAGTTTCAAGGGGTGGAAAGATAATAAGTACACAAAAAAAAAGTCAAAACATTGTAGCCGATTAGTAAAACTCTACACAGAAAACAAACTAATATCCGACATTTAACACGTACACTGTTTCAAAATTAATATCTATATTATTTTCATAATTAATAAATAGAACCTACAGTGACTATTCTAATGTCAATAAACACTCTAGTACATACAACCACAACTACGCACATTAATTTAGGTTAGGTTAGATATCCTCGACCTACAGGTCCCAGAACGAGACCAACTGGAATACTTCCTACCACGGTAACCACTAACGATACTGACCCTCGTGTACAGTACATACGTGCAAGTGTTCCTAGTTCGCGGTACACGAATATAAAATCCAAGATGTCTAGGAGTGATGTTCTATATCCAGAGTAAAGTAGTCTGCTGCATCTAGGAGTCACAGTTTTTGTCACCATTAAGCTCTCTTCCCACTTGGTGGTATCCACAGGGAAGACCGCCAACAATTGGAATAGTTCGTAGAGGATAGCTTAAGGACGGTCATTTAATTTCTTGCAACTAAAGAAAGAAAACCTCGATGCATCCATTGAACAGAATTGGCAATATAGATAATGGTACCGCGTTCTCCGGAACTCCGTCGATTTCCTGTGTCCAGAGATGGCAGCGCCTCCGTTACTGGTGGACGAAAAACGAAGCGGAGGACGAGGTTTAAGTACAGGAAGTAAACCAATTACTGGCATATACGATACGCGAGATGCTTCGAGTTAACTGACAGATCTCCAACAGGTAGAGGGGAGAAAGAGAGAGGACGCAAGGGGCAGGAGGGGCTTATTACGGAAGCCTTGAGGATTACCGGTTTTTTGGATCATCATATTATACATACACACCACGTAAGAAATGTCGTCCACCTCTCTTGTTCCTTCTCCAAGACAAATACTATAACGATTTTTCTCAACTAGTTTCGTCCAAACGTATCGGTAAGTCGTGAACGAAAAGAAAATAGAATAACAGATAATATTTTCTTCGCTGGACATCCAATGCTACATACTGGATGCTGAGACGCTGCCGAGCGAACCGTTATGCAACCTGCACGCGGTCTTAGCCTCGTCGGCAGACTCCCGTTGTCCTGTCCTCAAGTCGTACCGTGTAACCAGGTAGATACGAGCAAGTATACTCTCAGCGTCGTAGCTGATTCCCCAACAGCCGCGGTAAGTAAATGAGAAGTGGTTTCGTGTATAAGGAAGACTAGGAAAATCGATAACGATCTCCCATATTGATACTTCCAGGAGGTAATGTTCATTTGCTTCTTTTTTTAAACAAAAAATTACCAGAAATCTCTTTCATTACCTTACAAACTTCACCGATGATCAAGAACACGCTTAAGAATACAGGATGGAAACGGGTTTACCTTGCGCCAGTATATCGCCTAAACGGTTTTAAAAGCAATGAAAGAACCAACTCAAGATCGTACGTGATCGTTACAGGCATGGCTTTACAATTGCGTACAAAAGGATCGCACGTAACATTTTATTCGCACGAGGAGGAACGTCGATTTCATGGAAAGAAGATTTTGCTACGGTATTTATTCAACGTTGCGAATAGCTGTATTTACATACCCATTGCGAACTACGTATAATATTGTAGGGACGTGATTTCTCTCGTGACTATATGGAGCTTTGCCGTGACTTTTGTTTTATTTGTATCTGTCTATTGTCACGGTGCATGCCAGACTTTTATCTAACAGAAAATACGTATTAAGTATATACTAAGGAAATTTGTTATACCATGACATGAGAAATTCATACGTAAAAATTATTGATCAAGAATAGGTTAGATCATGGAAATTTTGAAGCTGTCATTCTGTAAGATCGATATACATATGTATATCGATTCAATGAAGAACCTATCGAGAAATCGTGACCGATCGACTTTCCTGTAGAAAACTAGTTTTAACGTCGTAATAGAGAATCCACCCACACTGTATCTTCATACCGTGCCTAAAATCCCCACTCGCAGATATAGAGATACCAGACTGCACTAACCGGCAGTTATTACGAAATCCACGGGTTGCCTAAGATCTCCGTGAGTGTCCGGTAGTTTCTCTTTGTTCCAGTGGCTAGTTTCTGAATATTTCAAATGACGTTGTCGTCGGTTGCTTTGTCGCTATCTGGTCGCCCTTCGTTTAACCATCGATGAAAACCCAGCCGTTCTAGATTCGCAAGTGGCTCCTATCTCGATGTCAGACCGTAAACGCGGGAAGTACCACGCGCGATAAGTCGCAATTACAAATGGCAATTAAACTTGTGGCAAATCAAGAAATTCCAAAGCATCAGGTACATACGTGTAACGACCATTCCTGATAGTCCGAGGATCCGTACAACTCGACTTCAACTAAGCTTTTACTAGCGAGTTAATGTACGTATGGCATTCTTGGTAGTGTAACGTTTCAGTGTATAATTCGTGTCGATGATACTGTTTCGGGTAATTACAATATGGCAATAAATTTTTAAGAAATATAATCATAACAATCGATTGAGAAAATACGGCTTGTGACCTGTTCAGAGGAAGGTTCGGGACTGGTGGATGATTGAGAAATGGGAATAAGCGTCGAGGCTATCGCTAGGCGTATATTATGTTGGTTTATGCGATCCGATCGGGAGGTAAAGCCGGCCGAGTGCCGTGCACCAAGGTGATCCTGTGCGAAAGCGAGAGGCAAGTTTGAGAGGGTGCAGGAGAGACGACGGATCGAGAGAAAAAGGAGAAGAGAACGGAGAACGCCAAGGAGAGACTAAACAGGGATCACGGTGGTCGATGACGCCGCCGGCAACTCGTGGGAGCGCGGCTTTAACTGCTCTCGGTCGCTGTGTTCGCCACCATAGCTACTACCACCACCAGCATCAAGATCGTCACTAGGCACTAGGATACTATTTACTAGCTAGCATTAGCATGACCACCGACAGTATGTATGTAACACGTATGACGTTATAAACTCAATCGGATAGAAACCGGAAGTGATACACCCTTGTTATTCAGTTTCTCTCCCTTTCAGTGTTGTGGGCTTGACTGTACTCACTGTTCAGAAGCCTTACCTGTCATCTGATGGACAACGAAATTAATTATCGGTCAAACTGCCATGTTGCGTGACAGACACCAAATATCTCTTTGCTGACAGCTTTTCACGAGGAGTTAAACAGAGCTTTGTGTATTTTCTCTATGTGAGCGTTTTGATGACATTTTCTGGCTTTGGTTATCCGTTTCGATGATGCTGAATGTGTCTAAATATTATCAGGATTTTATTTCACGGCTTTGTTGCGATAGACAGTCCGGACTGGGAGGTGGATCGGACTTCCGAGAAACTGTGTTGGTCGGCGCGCGGGTTTGTATTTTTAGAACGAGAACGAACGGAAACAGAAAAGAAAGACATAAGGTAAAAGGCGGTACAGCAGGGAACGATGGGGAACAAAACAATTTGGCGGTGGAGGATGGTCTAGCCATTTTCTTCTTGTTTGTCATGTTTCAGCCATGCGGAGCAGTCAGCAGCGCGGCCTTTCATCTCAACAGCTTTTATGTGCCCGAACTCTATTTTCGTGACAGAATGCCGACTCGCGTAGTTATGAAGAGCAAATGACCAGGACGCCATCTTTTGAACGTGATACCCACAAAGACTTATATTTTCGCAATAATATATTTCATTCTTAAACTTCGCCTTGTAATTAATTATAATTTTCAAATCAAAATTCTAATTCTCTAACGTAAAATCATTCGTCTACCCCATAAGAACGTCAGAAGCCCCGAAGTGACGACTACGTGAGTCACGTGTCTTACTAATTTCCGGCTGGCTATGATTAATAATGAAAGCGAAGCTCCGATTACAGATGGATTTTGATTAACGTGAGCAACGTTGGATTTTTGAGGATACACATAGATATAGATTACTATCAGATAATTAATCTCATGTCTGCCGAGCGTGTGTACGATTCTGAATTGTTCTTTGTTTCCATATTCTGCCCTCCAAAGGAACAATGACGTCTCCGACTGACTCTCCTTTTTAGCTCGATTTTTCTCATTTCTCTCTTTTTTTTCAACACAGACGAATAACCCACCATTACGCCACTTCGTACACGTAAATTCGTTTAACTGAACGGAATAAAGATTTGACAAGTCAGTCGCCAAACAAAATACGTATTAACTACCATTATAGCAAGAGGCAGATGTCCTGACGGCCATCGGGCAGGATCAATTACAAGCAAATGACCGCACTTCTGTCCACAATCTAGCGGAACAAGAATGCACTGACCTTTGCCAAAGGTCGCTCTTGGCTGACCTTTACTTTGCTATTAGAAAATACGTGATGAACCCGGCAGAGTGTGAAATCTGATTGGGTCGTAAGGTCGTGCACGAGTAACCTCTGTCTTGGTAAAAAAAATTACAAAGAAAATTTATGTATTGTCCTCGAGAGCGATATTTATAGATATTCTCATAGATGAGGTCATAGGTCAGAGTTAAAGTTTGCGACCAGCATTCACCTTAAGACTGTAAAACATTGTTTCTAATTTTTATTTTTAAACTAGATTGGTATTGAACATCGTTGTATATATTTTTGGAAAAATTCTCCATCTTTTACTCAGGTCCTAAAAGCAAGTATTATCATACCTTACGGATACTTTTCATTCTTTGAATAATAATGACCTCAGGATAAAGGTGAATCTACACTGATTGTTAACAGTCATGATAAATAGGGACATCAAAAACGCATTTGGTGAACATATAATCGACTATGTCAGAAACTACTCCCTTCCTTCAGATAAGTATTGACAGTTTCACGTATCGATAAATCGATAATCATTGTTCGACCTCCTGTTACGAGGGGTTGGACCTCGTTAGGAAGTCGATTAATCAACAGCACACTGGTTTCCGTATTTTTCCCCACGGATTAGTCATTCGTCCATTGCATCATAGTATTGATCATCAAACGTTTATATCTCTTACCAAAAACAAACAAACCCCTGATTTTCTCTCCTTAAAAAAAATTTCTCCTGCAAATTTGATAAATCAGATTACGAGTTCTCACTAAAAAAAAAGTAACTTCCTGCTTCAGAATATAACGTGCAATAATTAACCACTCGAAAGCTACCCATAAGACCTATATTTCTGTGAATGTACAGAGACCCTGTTTTCATGATGAACGCTCATAATTTTACACACGCTCTCAGTATCCCCCTTAATGACTGTACACAATTAATTAACCGGAGTATGATGCTTACCAGGCGAGCGATGAGCTGCGCGATACGCCTAGCGTGTTGTTTCCCTGGATGTAAAATTTTCTTCCTTGTCACACGCTATCACTCAGAGACAGTTTGTCAATCAATGAATTAGCCTTTTGTTGATTAAATTACTAGTTAATCTTTATGCGCGTTCTTCGCGCCTCACGAGAGTTTCTTCCCAATGGCGGGATATTCGCTTGCACGAGAAAGTCCTATCGAGAAGGTCTGATGCCGCGGAGAGTTCGTTGAGAACTGTACGTCAATGAAAGCCACCAGGTTGCCCCACGCGAGATTTAATTTAATGCGCATCCATTCTCGCGCAACCCGCTAACATCGACTATAGGGGGTTGTACGCGACATTTCTTTATAATAATCAGAAACGTGTGACTTTCAGGATGAGGAACTTGACACGGGTCATTGCTAAATGTCGAGCAGTCAAGTTCAGAATGAGTTAATTTTGTAGCAACGTAGGTGACACTAATTATAATATAAAAATTACCTGTTTAAAATTTTCCGATCGATATAATTACAATTGATAATTGCAGGAAATATTTTTCATGACTTACCACGTTGCAGTGCTATTACGCGTGTCACTTCCGGTGTCGATTACGTCTACTCCTGTCGGATTATTTCTGCACTTCTTGAATGATCTGCCAACAGGAAGAGAAAGACTGTCAGACTTTCCTTATTTCAGATTTAAAAGAAACATTGTACATTTTCATTGCTTCCAGGTTATCCATTTTATTTCTTCAATCCTGTTCCTTATTGTCAGCATCCTCATTGTCCTGTTTTCAAACATAAGATTGAATCTTATGTATAAGATTTTACTATTGCGATCATTAACTCAAATGACTTCTTCTCGAGGATACTCGTATCTGTGCAAGATGTTTTTTTTTTTCAAAGGAACCACGTAGGATCATTAGAAATTTCTAAGAAAATTTAACAGACAATGCTAATAACGTTTCTGCTAATTTTTAAATGACTGATCAGTTGAACGAAGAGTTCTTTGTTCGAGGTTGACGACTTTCCTAACTGCGTATTAAGATAGTTGGATCTCTCACACTCTGTATGTGTATATGTATATATACATATATAAAGGGTGTATATTTAAATCCTTAAGGACAGTCAGTCATCGACTGATGATTTGTACAGTCACGTACAGGACATTAGATGTTCATGTACGAATTATGTAATAATTAAACGTTTAACTGCGAAATAAGACAAACACACCTTCTTCGTATCTTCCAAACTGGTGGGGATATAATTTGCATTGATTGTCGAGATAAGACTGCTGTAGTCACGGTACAACGTAAATTGATCTTTTAGCCACGCACGAATTTCCATAACTCGAATGCGAAGCGCACTACGATAATCCACCGTAGTAGACAGCTTTAAACTCGAATACATTTCCGCCATGTCTGAAGGCAAAACAAAGGGTCGTTAATTGAATCGTCACTTTTCGAGCGACAGAAGATACATGAGAATGCGCTATAAAAGTATCGTCAATAGCTGGTTCAAATACGAAGCATATTTATGCTACCGAGTCGCTTACCGTTACTATGAAAAAAAAAATTCAAACGAAAAACAGAATATTTAGGAGCCGTATAGTGCTGGATGTACGACGGGTCTATAGTTGTCAGGCGCGAAAATATTGAATTTTGTACAGCTGCCAATAATGTTTAATGTGAGAATTGCAGATTGAAATTTATTTAAAGGAATAGTAAAGTATATTTAAAAAATAGAATTTCAATGCAACGTAAGCAGTAGAGAAACGTATTAATGAAATTTGGTTTTATCTTTATCCAGCAGAGTACAGATATTTGTTTGATATAATTTACTATTATTATTGATACGCAACTGGATGAATTTAATCTTTATACTTTGGAAAATCATGGTAAATTATTTCACACGCTCCGTTAAATTACCGGGTCGAGTGAATTCGATGATTTTTGGAAAATCTAGAGGTTTGAATGCTAAAGATTCTGTTTTGTGGATGTACGGATGATCCATTGGGTACAGCATTAATTTTCTTCTCTCTTCTTCAAACTGCTGAATGTATCGGCTTACTTTGGCTTGAAGATTATTTTGCTTATGCTTTATTCTCAAGGTTCCCATTTGGGTTTCAATATGATCCACGTCCCGTTTTCGACGTAATATAAATGCCTCGTCCTGCGATAATTTTGAATGTCTGTGAGATTTTACTGATTTTTTATTCTTCGCATTATTATGGCTTTTAATCAATTTTTCGCTGTGTCGTTGCTGAGTATTGGGATTCGTCAAGAAAATCTGATTTCTGTGCGCTTTTATATTTTGAGAATCTAAAATACCTGTTACTCTTGTCACAGGCACTGGCTTACTGCCCACTGTTTTATAAATTGCATAAGGAGTTCCATGACTGTGGGAAGAAATGATTTTATTAAAATGACCACCTTGATGTGATTTATGCTTTTGCTGTTTAGTATGAATTATATCTTTGATTGGACTTGGTGGAAATTTCGGATTGTATTTTAAGTTTTGATGAAATTCTTGAGCAGTGCGTTGATCGATGATTTCTTGCTTAAGAGAATAACTACAAGAGAGACTCGTATCATCTTTTTGTTGAACTATAGTTTCATTTTCTGAAGATGATTTTGTACTTCTTGCTGACTCTTCTTTTTTCTTTAGTATAATGGCTATGTCCAATTCTCCACGTTTTTTAATTCGAGATTTCTTTGAACTGGATGATATTCTAGAGCCTCTAGTGGATTGAGTTTTTAGTGAACTTTGTTGACTTCCTGGTTCCTGTTTGGTATTTCTCTTTTTAGATAAAATGTTATCTGTATGGGTCCCGTGTTTGGAAATTATTTGAACCCCTGCCACTTCTGATTCGTGAGCATTCATAGAAGATTTTGCACCAGTTGATCGCTTCTCTTTTGGTTTCTGTATCATGCAAACTTTTGGGGACTTCAATAAGCAAATTGGTTTGATAGGTTCTGTTGATTCTGTATTTTCTATACTCTTTACATATCGAGATAATTCTTTATCCAGATTCACTTCACAGACACTAGTGGTATGAATAAGTTTAGGAGACATAAGCTCTACAATTTTTGTTTCATCCTTATTATCTGTCCAATCTACTGAAAACTGACCATAAGTTATCAGTTTAGTCTGTTTTGAATATGACTGTTCACTTTTATTTGAGTTTTCCTGCATGTCTGATTTCATGGAAGAAGTTTCCGATGGTTTACTCTCGTTAGAATTTTCATATGTTGGAAAACTATTAGATTCTTCATCAAATGAATCATTGGAATATGCATCCGAAGGAACTTCCTTCCGAGAAGAAGATGAAACATCAAGTAAATTCTTTGAAGATGATAAATTTTCTGCTTTTTTTGCACCAAAATCTTTGCTAATTCGATCATCTTTGCTGTATGATAATTTTGATATAATCTGACTCTGTTCTTCTGACACTTCAATGATTAATCTTTCATTACTTGACGTTCTACTTTTATCATTTATTAATTCTAAAGAGTCTGCAGCATTACCTTCACCAGCTGGTCCAATGCTGTCAACATTTGCTGCGTTATGACTTAACTCTTGAGATATAATAGCAGAATTTGTCTCAAGTGATTCTTCACATGTTTCATCGAAATTTGTGACAGCGATATTTAAAGAATCCTTTTTCTGCTCTAAAGGAGCTTCTTCAACTTGTTCAATATGAGCTTCAGGCATTTTGATCTTCAATTTTGGCTTCAAACCTGTATCCGATGAATCGCCAGAACCAGTAATTGACTTCTTTACTTCATTGCTGATGCTATTAAGTGTGCTAACAGTGCTTACACTCGATTCCAATAGTTTTTCTTCATACACCTTAGATTTATATTTCCTGTCAATTTCTTTTAAGCGCATCAATGCTGCAGTTGCTTTGGATCGCTGCATATTTTCGCAAATCTACCAGAGAAACACTATAAATTTACTAAAGGGCATACAAATTCACAACCCTGACGTTTACGAAGTCACGATTCGCCATAATGTATACAATCCTGTTGCTTAGTAACAGTGCAATGTAATTACTCAAAAAATGTTTTATTTTAAGAGACAACTATAAATCATTTACTAATAAAAGAATTAAGAAATAATAAGCCCACATAAATCCTCTAAGAATCAACGTTTATTGTATCTAAAATAAGTAATAAAACCCATAATTGATCATAATCTTTCTTACATCCGCTTTTTCTCATAGAAAATGGCTGCCGCGCATTCTCTTTCATACGAATCGAAAGTCGTAAAATAAATTCAAATATTATTTATATACATTAAATTTTCGTTGAATATTAAGTCCAGAAATTACCTCCAATTAGCAATACTATTATTCAAACTAATTAGAGTAATTTCTATAGGCCATTATCCTTCAGAAGTCCCGATAAGAAATTAAATTCAAATCACCAATCCCCATTTATTCCATGTTCAACAAAGTTCATCGAATGTTCGCGAACCTTTACTCATTGTCTGCAATATCGACGAAAGATAACAGTATCAACATGAAATGCATGGATGACGTTACTTCAGTCTGTTTGATACGTACTCCGTGGCGTGGAGCGTGGCGCCATATACGTCAAGCGTGGTCGGCTCTGATTGGTCAATAATTTTTGACCAATCAGCGCTCTCCATCTGTCTACCCCGGCGATTGCTACATTCGCCAACCACGTCCACTATTCTCGCATTATCGGCTTGTACTTTGCACGAGTAGGAACTACGTCGACCGGCTTAACAGTCTCGGCGCCCAAAATGCGGTCTTTTTGCGCGATTTTCGCTATCCTGGCAATTTCACTGGTCTCCGCGGAAATTTACTTTGAAGAGAAGTTCCTCGATGGTAAGTAAAACCCACTATAATACTATAAAAACCATTACTTCTACCATTACCAAGCCTGTTGAAAGACCATGTAAAATCACCACTTTAAATTCCTTCATCCGGTAACCACACCCTTCATAACTTCCATGCCATTCTCTTGATATTAAAGATCACGTTTTCTTGATGAATTTCTCGCGAAATTTATATATTTATACCGTGTCGTTGAACTTGCACCGATTGCCTTCGTGGCTCAGCATTTTCCGTAGTGTGTATCGACAAACGGCCACGCAACCTCCTGCTGGAATAATGTGCGCAAACAGATTTTAAACTCGTTTATTCTATGAGGTTCGTTTTCAATGTTCCAACCATGCGGAGACACGTAGTCAAGAAGGAAATAAGAAATGCTTTAAAAGAATATTGTAGAGATGTAATTTTTTCGTTTTCAATGGCTTTGACTACGTCGATCTAACGGGAAGCCGCATTGATTTGAACAAAATTCACGTTATTTTGTCTGGTCTGTGCCAGAATGGTGGACGTTCACGTTGAAGGATGTGCGACCATATTTTTCGCGGGATGATCCGTTAGCTTTGCCACGCGTTTCAATGATTGCTATATTTATGTTTCTTCGATGTAGGAACTAAAGCCAAGAGAATTCGTTCTTGCTATATGTGTGTGTGTACACACACACATGCATATATATATATATATATATATAGCGTTAGCTGCGGAGACATATTACCTTAAACGGTGAATCAGACATCTTTTTTTTCTCAGTTCCGTTACTTCCAATTTTGAAAGATAAACATTGTAATTAATGAAACACTAGTCGTTCTATTAATTTGCTTTTGGAATCGGATTCTTAAATTGTTTGGTTTTCTTTAAAGGTTATTGTTTAATAAGGTTTTCGGTTTTATTTAATTTTTACAGACTCATGGGAAAAGGAGTGGGTATATTCGGAGCATCCTGGAAAGGAATTTGGAAAGTTTGTCTGGAGTCATGGAAAATTCTGGAACGATCCTGAAAATGATAAAGGTACGTATAATTGTTTTAATAAAGCCATCGGTCTAAATAAACACTACAACTACTTTGAAAAAATCAATTTTTGTTTCTATTTTAAGGAAAAAATTAGTCAGTTGCACCAACAACATTGGTTAAGCTAACTCAGACTCAAGTGCCACATGGTTCAATCACATGTCTGAATGCAGACAATGTGGCACTTAAACTTTAAAGTTAACCAATGTTGGTGCAAGTGGGTCGAAAATTTTGTAAATTTATTCCGAGCCTAGAGTTACTTGTCGTATCTTATGTGCGAAGAAGTGCTAGAGGAACTCGGACAGTAAATGAAGTCTCACATATGCCCTGAATATGCAATGATGTATATATCAGGTACCGCGTGTAGGCATACTGATATTTTAAAAGAATCATGGATGAAAAAGAGTTTTTAATTTTTATTATAAATCATTTTATATTTTCTTGCAGGTATCCAAACTTCACAAGATGCCCGGTTCTATGCTCTGAGCCGAAAGTTTACCCCGTTCAGCAATAAGGATAAAAATCTTGTTCTCCAGTTCACTGTCAAACATGAACAGAATATTGATTGCGGAGGTGGTTACGCAAAGGTCTTTGATTGTGGACTAGATCAGAAAGACATGCATGGAGACAGTCCGTACCTTCTCATGTTTGGTAAGCAAAATTTGCATGATAAATTAATGAAAACTCATGTGACGACAACATAGTTTCTCAAATGTAATCAATTTTATACACCGAGCCTAGAGTCACTTATTATGCCTAAGTAACATGGTTGGTGGGTGCTATAGGAACTCGGAGAGTAATAGGTCTCACTTATGCCCTGGGTTAGTCTTTTACTTATCACAGGTACCATGTGGAGATACAATATCCTGCAAAAAATTCTTTGTACAATATAAGAAAATGCTGCAAATATTGAAAAGTCAAAAACATAATAAACAGAGGTCTTTTTCACTGTAAACTAATAATATAAAATTTTGGAAATCATCCAACATAGTCAAAGTACAAGTTTACGTATGTTTGCATGAAAGTGTCCATAGAAGTATTCTAGATCTCTGGGCAGTGATCCAATAAATACTGTGTTGTGTTGCAGTCATTTCACTCTTTTTCATTGACTGTCGTACTTACACTTATAGGACCTGATACTTGCGGACCGAGTACCAAGAAAGTGCATGTCATTTTCAACTACAAGGGCAAGAACCTTCTAATCAACAAAGATATTCGTTGCAAGGACGATGTCTATACTCATCTATACACATTAATTGTCAAGCCTGACAATACGTATCAGGTAATTGCATTGTTTTCCCTTACCAAAGATCAATAATTTCCTTTCATGATTCCTTATCAATCAGAACTGCTTATCTTGATCTACAGATTATTTATCTACCTCGTATTTATATTACAATGTATAACGTTTAACGACACAAGCCTTCGTGAGCTATGGTGATAGTCATTACAATAATAATGATTACATTATCGAGCCTTAGAGTCACGTGTCCTAATATATTTTCATGTAGGACAAGTGCTAGAGATACTCGAAGAGGAAAGACTGTCTCGCCATATTTTCCTTGTGAATAAGTAAGAATTGCTTATCGCATTTATATCGTGAAGACCAACAGACTATTATTAATAATCGTTGACGTTGTCAACGAAAATACGTTTTCATTGCAAAAATTGTACTAACGGTTTCCTTTTGTTGGACTTAGGTACTCATCGATAACGAGGAGGTTGAATCTGGAGAATTGGAAGCAGACTGGGACTTCCTGCCGCCAAAGAAGATCAAGGATCCGTCTCAGAGCAAGCCTGATGACTGGGACGACAAGCCTACCATTCCTGATCCTGATGATAAGAAGCCTGATGACTGGGACAAGCCAGAACACATTCCAGATCCTGAAGCCACCAAGCCCGAGGATTGGGATGATGAAATGGATGGCGAGTGGGAAGCTCCGATGATCGATAATCCTGACTACAAGGGAGAGTGGAAGGCAAAGCAGATTGACAACCCCAACTACAAGGGACCCTGGGTTCATCCAGAAATTGATAACCCTGAGTATACACCAGATCCTGAGCTCTATAAGCGCGATGAGATATGCGCCATCGGCTTTGACCTCTGGCAGGTCAAATCTGGTACCATCTTCGATAATGTCATGATCACGGATGACATCGAGGCTGCTCGTAAGTTCGGCGAGGAAGTTTGGAAACCCACCTATGTAAGTATACTTGATTTAATTAATTTATAGCGACAACACAATTCACAATACAATGATGATAAAAGCACTTCCGAACTTGATGAGCGATAAAAAGCTGGAATTCCTCGTTACTGATCAATTCCCATATCCGAAGAATTGTAGTCAACTTTAAAGAAGAGCAAGGTTTTGAACTCTATTCTTATTCTGTGATTTTAGGAGGGCGAGAAGAAGATGAAGGAAGCTCAAGACGAGGAAGAGAAAAAACAGAGAGAGAAGGAGAGCAAGGAGAGCGGAGACGACAAGGAAGAGGATGAGGACGAAGATGAGGATGAGGAGGACAACACTGTCCCAGAAGTAGAGGTAAACGTTTCTTAAAACCTATTGAGTTAACGAGAATTCTAGTATCCCGCTATTTTCTTTACAATACAATTGATTTTGCCTAAAAATGATGACAATAGAGATTCCGATCCTAGTGAGCGATAAAAAGCTGGAATTCCTCGTTGCTGACATTTCCCAACAAGAGCTCTAAAGAGAGCTTACGAATTGTTTTTCATCGGTGAAGCCTGAACTCATGGGGAACTTTTTTTTAACTGTTTCAGGAACACGATGAATTGTAAATATGCGTGTCATCTGGCACAAACACAGACTGTATTCCAGGAGCTGCCTGGCCTCGACAAGGCATTTGTCTCGGCATATGTGACACCACAGGTTGAAGATAAGTTAAAATAAAAGAGCCACGCTGAATGTTGATACTTTTATTAGACGGGATTTCCACGCAGAGAGTAATGCCGCATCACCCCAGCCATCTGTTGTAACTCTGATACTTGTACAGAGTAACCGTACAGAATAATCAAAACTGAATAGAACTAGTAATATATGTGTATGTATTATATATATACATCTGGGAGTTACTCGAATATCACCTTTTATATATTATTATATACGGGATGGAAAATCTGTATAAGGAAAAGAATTCTCAAGGGCGACGTGGGACAGAGAGAAAATTGAAATAATTGCCAGTCCTTTGATGCAGAATTCAAAGAATTCAATGACGTAAAATAAGGAAAATTATTTTGTTGCCATGACCGGTCATATTTTTTTGTTCTCTGCCGTTGACCCCGTGAGCCTAAATTTATACTATAACATTCGCTATATACGTAATACTTGAAACATTTTTATTTATTCTGTTTTATTGATCTTATCTGGATTAATCTAAAGTATCAGATGGTGCGTGTTTACTCGTTAACTGCGTTGAGGAACGCTACTAGCGCGTGTGCCGTATTATAAATACGAAGGAAGGAGAAAGAGGAATGGATATTAACTAATGAAAATGAAATAAAACTGTACACACTGTCTTGCTCCCAATCGCCGCAGCTCCAAAAGACTATGTTGTTCCGTTTTTGTTTGTCAAGTGTGTGTTTGTATACATAAAAGTAATTGAGAAAAAGAATGTAATTTAAATAATGCTATATGTTATTTCTTTCTCCGTACAGTGTACGCGTATCTCGCTCTGCGACTACTAGCGTTTAAGTATAAAAGTGATGGGTGTGTGCAAACATGACTGAGTGATAATAATTGATAATTATATCAAGCAACCAATAACCATGTAATAAATACATAAGACTTTTCTAGATGTGCTCAGGTTGTTTATTCTTCTGACAATCCTCTGGCGCTAAGGTCATTTTTGATATCCATGCTTCGATTATGTCACGTTGGGATACACCTGAGTACGCACTGGATTACATAATATATAGCAATGCTAGATTAATTTATCTTTCATTTCACGTCCTAACTAATTAACGTTAATCACGGAAATGAATTACTACTTACGTTATGGTGAATTTTCTTACAAGTGGACTTTGTAAACGCAATTCATTAACTCCAATCGTTAATCCTTGTCGGTACTTTTCTGACGCTTTGGCCCTTTCGTGGATACGAACGAACTTAATAAGAATTTGGCGTTCGACTGATGCGTAAGTCTACGAATCTTTTCTTGGAACGAGCGAACTTTGTTTTCAAGTTCTCGATGATGCTCCAGCTGATACGTATATGCACTATCTTGACCGAGCATACCTATTTTTCATATTTTATTTACGATTCTTTTATTTATTAATCCTACGAGCATGGTCCGCATATGGCAATGTAATGAAATATTTATTTATACATTATATTTTAATTACTCTCATAATCAGACTTACATTTCTTCTGATACTAACCAGCTGGACTGACACGGGTTATCGTCAACGTTATGGAATTACCATCCAGCCTTGCAGAAATCGTGTAAGCTTACTGTTTCGATAGCCAATATACGTTGATTTACCCTCACTCAGTAAAGAAATAATGTTGCCTGAAGCAAGCAGTCCTTTATTTATGTTAACACCTTCTTTGAAACGTTCGCCAGTTGTTCTAGTTTTTTTTATTAGTTTCAGAGCCTGCCAAACCTACTAGATGAAACATAGCAATTGTCGAAGTGTTACTAATTGAAGCTCCAAGAAAGAAATTGTGACTTTTATGTCATACTCACATTTCGCTTTTTATACATTAAATATATGTTGAATATCACAAGGAATGACAGACGTGTTTGGGTCTCCGTTGCAATCTGTTCTAATTACATAAATTTTGCCGTTGCCTGTCTGGACAAAGGCTAGGATAGTTACTTTATACCCTAAGTAATAAGAACGTTAATCATTAACAAATTTTTATAGCACAAATAATATTGTACCATGACATCCGTGCAAAGCATAATTTTCATGGCTGTTTTCAAATTAATAAAGTCTCTTAGTATAAGTTATATAAAATTTACCTTTGAAAATATTGTTCATCATTCCTTTGATAGCAGTTATAGAAATCCTCTTGTTGAACATCAGTCCTAAAGACATGGTTGTATGTAAAATATTAGTCTGTACTCTGCAACTGTACCTGTGGTTCACCTGGAACAACATCAAGACATTCTTGACATCCTGTGTCGATTTCAAATTGTACAATTGGACTCACAGCAGCTCGTACAAATTCGTCAGGTATCTAAAATCGCTTTTACACTTTTATGGAATTCAGCGTGTTTCTCGGAAAACTGGAAAAACAACTCAGCTAAAAATATATAACAGTTATATACGTAGTACAATGTTAAAAAATTTAACTCAGGGATACATTGACTATAAACACGCGATCTACATAACTATCGTGTCCTTAATAAATGTAAAAGTAATTCAGAAAAATTGTAATTTAATAATTCCATATGTTATTTCTGTTCTCCGTACAGTGTACGCATAATTCGCTCTGCGACTATTATAGCGTTTAAGTATAAAAGTGATGGGTGTGTAGAAACTATTCTTAATTATATCGAACAACCAATATAATAAATACATAAGACTTCTAGATGTGCTCAGGTTGTTTATTCTTCTGGCAACCCTTTGGCGCGAAGGCCATTTTTGGTATCCATGCATTGATTATGTCACGTGGAATACACCTGAGTACGCACTAGATTAGATAATCATATATATCGAGGATAAATTAACTCATACGTTATTTGATGTCCTCATTAATTAACATGAATTACATAAACCAATTCGTACTTACGATATTGAACGAGTTTCTGTACTCGTGGACGTTGAAAAACGAAATTGACTGTTGATCTATTATTTCGAAAGATCTTAGCTCGTTTTTACGGTCTCTACGTATTATAAAGAAAAATAATTGTTTTTATCAGAGGTCTAAGGTCATACTATATTCAGTCACTGGTAATAGACATTAATAAATAATTCAAGTAATTTATATACGTAGTATTCATCGCAAACGTATTTTGCATCGTTCCTCGTGAAACCTTATGTAACGCGAAAGGTTTATTATTTGCAAGATAATCGAACGTATCAATATCTCTTATAAAAGATTTACGGTTGATATATTGAGGAATTACAATATATTAGACATCGTATATAATGCCTCATGAGCACCAAGCTGTTGCGTTAGCCAATCGAGACCCTGTGTGGCACCATTGATGTCAGTCGACGGGGAAGATCCTTGAATATGCCATGCACGTCCGCAGCACAGCTTTTGCAGAGATAAAATGTCTGATAGTTCCTCTACGCTAGCAGATCCTGGCACATCCTGAGAATAAAAGGAAGATATTTGTTAGTGCCGAATATCTAGATGAAAAGATTTAATTGAGCGGCTTATAAGTTACCTGTTTATTAGCGTAGATCAAAAATAGGGCATCCTTGAGCTCGCGTTCGCTGACTATCTTTGATAATTCTTTTTGAGCTTCCTCGAAGCGCAATCTGTTACTAGAGTCAACGACGAATATCACGGCTTGAGTATTGTGATAGTAATGTTTCCATAATGGTCTGAACTTATCCTGTCCGCCGACGTCCCACAAGGTGAATACAAGATTCTTATACTCTAGACTCTCGACGTTGAAACCAATTGTTGGAATTGGTGGTGTTGTCAAGGTTGTACCTCTCATGGCTGAGAGGATACTCGTTTTCCCAGCACCGTCTAGGCCCAGGATCACGACGCGCATGTCGATTTTGGTACCAATGTGCACTCGATTATCCTATAACGTGTGGATAGTATATATCTTGTGTAATTAGATTGCTGAAGGTTGTATTACAAACCCTGCTGAAGATGATGGGGATGGATGACTCTGGAGTTAAAAGATCAGGTTCACGTTGCACGTAGTGTTGATGCTGTTGCTCCAAGGATGCTAAATCTTCCTTTACTTTTGCTACGCTACTTAGCAACTTCCAGTCTTCTGAATCCAGGATGCTTTCTAGCTGAATGCAAACTCCTGCTACGTGAGATCTTGTTGTCGTCAATTCCTTTTGCTGTTGACGCAGAGCAGACAGACGTCCGCGTGTTTCTGTGTCTACGCATGTTATGGCAGCCTTTTCTTGCTCTGCAAGTAATGCTCTTAGATCCTCGAAATGCTTTTTGACACGTTGTCTCGCATCCTCTATTGCCCAGCCCTCCAATTCTTGTATCACTATCTCTGCATAGAAATATATGAATTATATACGATGAGAGAGCTGTATTAATTAATGAGAGACAATTTGGAAAAAAAGGCTTACCTATTTTGTGTGCTGTGTCTCTCATGCTTTCCATAAACTGTGTCATCTTCTGCAGTGCTCCAACGATTGACCTCCTGATATTCTCTGCCTCGATCTCAACCAGGGTGGGCTGAAATATTATTTTTATATGTATCGTAATTGGTTTGATCGTCAACTGTTTGGTATACCTTGTGGATACTATGTCGGCCATAATCTTTACACAAATAACACATCAGAGTATTGTGACATCCTTCTTGAGTACAAGTAAATTCTGCAATGTACGAAGTATGTATAGGGCATTTTGGTTTCTCTCTGGGTTTTTCGGACAAAGGTACTCTTTTATGCTTGGTAAGAGTTCTCATAGAATGAGTTAGAATGTCGCAGGCTTCACACAAATGTGTTTCGCACACAGTACAGTACAGTACTGCGGTATGTTCCTCGTCCTCATCGCACTTTTGAGTAGACTGCAGTCTTTCACGTTCTAGATCCAAAGTGTTTTGACAATTCGCTTGCTCCAATCTTTCTAGGAGCTCTATCAGGGCAAAATTTTTCTTCAGACTATATATCCCATTATCAGTTACTTGCGTAGGCTGTCTGTCAAAGGGACACAGGAGAATTTGTTGGTCTGTCATGTTTGGTCTAAGACGTAGAAGACAAGCATGACAGACAGTATGTCCACAGTGGAGTAACCGGGGTACCTTAGCACCTTCTATAGAAAATACTTCTTCGCAAACGCGACATTCCAGCTCCTGCACAGATATATATACATTAAATTTTATATTTAAGAAAGAGTTTCAAGTCTGCTTAAAAAAAATAGTTAACCAGTTATATCTAAAACATCTAACGATCTTTTCTAATATTAGAACAAGTAAACATTGCAATCATCTTACATTGGGTTTGATCGTTCTGAGAGAGCGTTTCAAATATTTACTGATTCGATCCCTGTCTTCCGTCATTGTATTTATTTAATTTTTGATTCACTGTGACAGCTGATACCTAGTGATTATATTTGCTAAATTTTGGCTCAGCTGACCAGATCTAGCACCTATTCTCAGCAATATAAATCGCATACTTGAATGAATTTACCTGCAGTTAGTAAGATAAAAATCTATTTACATATAATTTATGACGCTTGCCATGGGCATTAGTTCCTTGTATCGGCCGTAAGATGTAGCTCTATGCAAGTGAAACTTTTTATCTCACAATCAGATTTGATGACTGTAAGAAAATTTGCATATCCTAAACTTTGTAAGACAAATTTGCACCAATAAATAAATAGTAGCAATTATTAAAAAAATAGCTGATAATTGATCAATTAGTATCTATCTTTTAATTTCTTGTATCTAGTGTAGTAGCATTTGCATTCTTTGGAACCATGAATATTTTAAATAATCAGGTATTACAAAAAAAAAGTATCAGTAGTAAACTTATTTTTATTTTCGATACATTGGATAACAATATGTTTATTTTAATGTGTAGGTCCTAGAGTTTAAAAATAATTTTTGTTTAATGCCTGTGACACTTATTAAAATTCACTATTCATCAGTGTCTCCAGTGTTAATTTTAAGATACAATTGGTAAGTTAACATGGTAAAGCTTAGTCATGCCTGAAACATAATCAAAAGTTGTAGTCTTAATTAATATTACAACTCAAAAATATTTTGTAGTAATAAAATGTATACTTACTCTAACTTCAGACGTTTTTTGGAATCACCCATGGTAATGTCTCGCGGATCCTCTGGGAAATAGTCGAAGTCCGCCTACGGTTAGAGCAAAAGAAATTTTTTAATATTTTGAATACAATAAGTACTGAATAATCATTTTGTATTACTCACAGTGTTCGTGTTTCTGTTGCGACATAATTCTGTCTGGCAGTTACAATTTAAGCAGGATGTTTTATGCCGTCGACAAGTACACATTCGCGTGGAACAGTTTGTCTTACAGGAGCATTTGATTTCTCCATCGGATGATCGTTTTATGGCTGGAACTGCATCCTGATTTAAATCTTTTAAAACGCTCTAAAAGAAGAATACAAAATATATTGACAGTAACAGATTCGTTTGATTGCGAGAAATTTCTAGGGACGCGGGACAAAAATTCCTGTCCATAGAAAAATAAAAGCTTCGTAATTTCAACGAAATAGAAAACAAAAGAATATCAAACAATATCATAATAACTTATTACAGTTTTTCTGGATCGCTTGTTTACTACTGGTGTCTTTTGCCAATCAGGATCAGCATCGTTATCGTCATCATCGATGACGATACTATCGTCTGAAAAAACATCAAGCCAATCTGCATTTGGAACTTTGTTTTCATCGACCGTGGATTTAGTCTTCTTTTTTGTGATGCCACTAGTCTTCGAATTCTGTCGGATCAATACCGAAAAGTAAAAGGAAATCATGATAATTAAAGGATTATTAAAAAACTTTCTTTCAAATTCAAAGAAAATATTTCCTCACGTTTGCCGATTCGTTAATCCTGTGGATTTCCTCACGTTCCTGCTCTAAGGCTTGACAACGTTCTTTATACATTTGTAATTCACGTCTCATCCATGTGATCTCAGTATTTTCCACATTTGAATTTTCATTGGTACCCCGAAGATGTTCAATGCAACTCATAACATCCTGCTCGTATTCGGATTGAAGCTTTGCAAGTTTCTGCTCATACTCCGCTTTTAACGCGCTTACTTGAAGTTCACTTTGCCGAATCTTAAAGCGCTGCTGATCACACGTGTCCTGTAATAATATTGAATTTGTCATTGAATCTCAGAAAAGATGTTTGAAATGTGATTTTTAACGAGACACTTTGCTTCCTCTTTTACATGTCTAATAACAGCGAAGGAGAATTTAATTATTATAATTAACTCACCATCAGTTCTTCGTATTCCCAATTTTTTTTACATTCTCTTTTATGAATATCTCCTGCTGTTTCGAAGAGAATACTAAGAACAGTTTTAGCATCCGCCATGGACCTTATAGTCTGCCATCTTGACTTGGATCTTTTTTCTATAACAAACAAATATCGAATGCACGTTAATCTATACATAACTGTCTTTTGAGTCGACATAAACTCGATTAAATCACATTTTATTACCTTGGTCAGATTCTAAGATCTCGTGTTGCAGTTGTGCTATTTGTGCACTTCGCAATTCCACATTCTGCGCAAGTTCATCTACATCGCTTTGATAAGTGGGAGATTCACAAGCCATTTTGTCAGTCTTAAGTTTTTCTAGTTTTACGGCATGCTCCGATCTATCTTGCAATAAACGTTCAAGCGTGAGCTCTGTATTATTGATACTAAATCGTAATTCCAATTCTTGACCGATCCAGCTTTGAATATTCTCTGTATTTGTATTTTTCTCATTAGTATGTTGTTTAACTTTGCGTTGTAACTCCAATGCTTCCTGTTTATTAAAGTACAGTAAATAAAAATTTCATTGTAATTTCTCCGCACAGTACATATTCCTATATGAATTATATGATCGGAGTAAATACCTTTAATCTTTTATTAATAGCATGGGCTTCCTCTACTTTTCTTTTCAGGACATTCTGCTGTTTACTATAGTGACTCTCCATTCGCATCATCCGATACTGACGCTTTCTCTCTTGATCCTTTAACTTACTTAGTTCTTGCTCCTTCGATTTCTTCCAACGATTAAAACTTTCCGTCTCACGTCTCATCTGTTTCATTAGTGACACTCTAGTCTGCTTCATCGAATGAATCTCGTTCGTTAAAACTTTTATACGTTGATCAGCCTTCTCTTTCATTCTGACGACTTTACTCTGCTCCATGCATTTACGCGATAATTCACCAATTTTCTTTTCTAATTCTTGTACCTTTATACGACGTGATTCGGCTAGCCTAAAGTGCATTATAGCGCAAGAGAAAGAAAATTATTAGAAAAATCTTATAACATAGAACTTAAAATCTTGCTCGTATCACTTATAGAATTGCCTTCTGTTTCGTATCACGAATTACTTTTACAAACGAAAATTACTCACTTTGAACTAATCTTGTTCGCTCGAACATTTTCCAACGTACGTAAAAGCTCTTCTTTTTCAGATTGCAGAGTCTTTATTTCCTGTTCCATTTCTTGCACTTCCTTAGAATATTCGACTATGTTCGACGCGTTCGCAACGAGCTGTGCGATCAAATCTTCTTTTCGTGCTAGCTCTG
>JARPRG010000125.1:411349-421497 GCA_031001745.1 Hartigia nigra | reverse complement strand
TGTACGAGTGAGCAAAAGGGAACGGAGAAAGGAGTGGTATGATGAAGAGGTAGGTAAAGCATAGAGTATGGTGTAGAAGTACCGAAGAGCAGTGGAGCAGGACAAATGGTGGGAGAATAGAGGACAAAGTGGGGCCCGGCTGACGCCTCCTCAGTCAACCTGGTGGCGTCGAAGTGACCTAAGCGTCGTTGTTATTCCTTGGAACAGTTGCGAGTTGGAAGTGGAGTCGAGTGTTAAGTGTCTCTTATAATATTGGGCCTCTTTAATTATCCTCCTCGTTCTCTTGCCGTAGCTTCATTCTTCTCTCTGACTCTCTCCCTTTCTCTTCCTATCCTGTCCGTCTCCTTCGCGTCCATTCTTGCTCCCAACTCTAAAGAGTCCATCGCATAAGGCCCAACCATGACGGTGAAGGACTCTAAATTCGTGGTCACGGAGTCCATGAATCCCTATGAGAAACCGCCCAGCATACCAATAATGCAATCAATCAGGAACTTCATCTATAATTCGGAAACTGGCGCCTTTATGGGCAGGACGGCTAGCAGCTGGGGTAAGCAACTGGAACTGTTAGCGTTAGATAAGTACAAGAAGAAATTACAAACGCGAATGAACTTCACGAACACCGTCCCCGACTTCCCCTTTATCGATCTACCGTTAATTCTATTTTCATGGAGTTTGCCAACCGTAACGGCACTTGTGTTCACTGCGTACGTCTGTTTTTCTTACTGAAAATATTACATTTTTTAATGTGTACATTCCTTCTTTATTATAACTCTTATCTTCGAGTCTCTCACATAGATTCTATTTTTATTCCTGGCTAAAGTAATCTCAATTAATTTCGTCAATAAGAGCTTTTTGAATTTATCAAATATTTCTCACACTCTATCGGATGAAGGTTTACCCTACACCATAGCCGGAAGGTAGATAGGTCGTGTGGGAAACCACATAAGTCCTGATACAATGTTTACGTTCAACAGAGACCCGTAGGATGTTCTCCATTATTAAACTTTACTATAGTGGATACCATAATGGTGGAGTAGACACAAACTTGAACAACGATTACCGATATGCCTATAGCGTTGCTTTCAAATTATCTACTCTTGATACTAAAATTATTTTACCGACAATATTTACCTGGCGTTCTCCATTACCAGACGACATCATCGATCTTTTAGTGCCGTATCAAGACAATCGAATTCTTAATATCAAAATCTTCTGTCGTTGGACGAGTAAGAAGGTACATTCCATAGTTATGCGCTGGTAACACACAGTCACGCCATTGACAACAGCAAAGAGTGAAACTATTGAGTCGGCGGCAACTAACGTACTATAGAGTGGAATTTAGCTTGAGGAGACTATAGCAAGTGTATATATATCTGTAAGAAGTAGAAAGACGAAATACGAATCGTTTAGGATGGAAAAGAAGATGCTCTCCTCTTTCTGTCTGTACTCGTAGTAAAAGACAGTAGTAGAGTATAAATTGGATGAGACAATGAAATTTACATTCTAATATTCAAGGGTGTGGTCACATACGAATTTACAAGACGTAAAACTATTTAATTTCTTGGAATTTTCCTTAAACTCTCTTAAGGAAAATTCTATGCCAGCACTGCGAACATTGTTATTTCATTTAATTGCACGTATGCGGATAAACCGGAACACGTTGACACTCGCAATACTTGCAAGGAGTATGGGGAATATATATAAAGAAGGAATGAAAAGAATATGAATATTAAAAAGTAGCGAATAGTCTGTCAACATTTTTTACGTAACCACCCTCTCCCTATCGAACTTCGTTCAACTCTGTATCTGATTCTGTAATTTCATAGGAAGACCTGCAATATCACTGGGAAGACAAAATAATTGCGAGCTTATGTCTTCTAGTATAATTAGCTCAGAAGCCTCCCGCGAACTTGTAGCTATTCGCAATTTGTATCGTCTATCAATAATTTCGAGAAACGTCAAGCCCTACGTCGGTGCAAAGCCATTGGTTTTATCAGCGACGCCAATGATCGCCTCCATTTTATTTGTATTTTTCTAATACCGCTTGCTCCTTCGTTACTTCTTCTTTCACCGAGGACAAGGAAATTTACTGTTCATATTTTGTTCCTGCCTTCTTATGCTCCGGTTGCCACATTCTTCTCTTCCGTCTATAGAAAATAATGACTTGCAAGATCATCCGTTATTAGCCTTGTAAGTGTTGCAAAAACAAAATAAAAAAAAAAGACGGAAGCAGATTACAAATGACTCCGAGGTATCTACATGTACAGTAGCTCTGCTGAATGGCAATTGTTGAACTTCCCTTGGCGCAAACGTGTACAACGAGGTCAATTGGCGATAAATGGAAGCATTATGGCATTACGTAACCTAGGGCCATTCCGAAGGGTACACCCACGCGACTGTACAGCTTTTATCTAGCCACTGACGTGTAGGACCATTCAGAGACTGGCTAGAGAGATCAAAACTAACTGGATTCACGGAACACGTCTGTCTAGTCACTCTAACTTGTTGCTCGCTATTGGATTGTGAAATTGCCTCTATCAGATTCTAGAGAGCCAAGTACATTTGAATCGTTAACGCAAGAATGAGGTTTTGCATATATTCTTCTACTCTTGAGATTTATCTCGTTCTCCACTAGGTACAACAGCGACGACCAGCTGACCAATCAAACGACTTCTGGAGAAGCAATATTCGAAACGGCCTTGCGACGAATTGAATCACCGTGTAATTGAATTGCTCTGGTTGACTAGGCCATTTTCATGTTCTCTCAAATTGGAGCGTCGATTAATATAATTAACCTGCGGCATCCACGCGTCCACAATCTTCAATGTCTTCACGGTTTCCGTTTAATCCAATTTTCAGGAAAGATTGGACTATTCTACTTGATATTCTATGGAGTCCTTGCTGCTTTGGTGGCCATTTGTTTCTGGGGCTTCTTCCAGACTTTAGACCCAAGGATACCAACGTGGCAGCTGGACAGATCCATCATTGGCACCAATCCTGGTCTTGGTTTCAGGCCCATGCCACCGGCTGCCAATGTCGAGAGTACGTTAATATGGTACAAGGGTACAAAAAGAGAGAACTACAAGCACTGGGTTGAATCTCTCGAACAATTCCTTGAAGGTACGATGATAAAGAATATATCGTGTTACCTTTGTATGCTTCTATGAGAATATTACTAATAATTCAATCCGGTTCATCAGTTTACAGGAAACCTGGTCTGACCCCTGGTAGAGGTGCCAATATTCATAATTGTGATTACAACCAGCTACCAGCTCCTGGTCAGGTCTGCAACGTCGATGTCAAGAACTGGCATCCTTGTATCGCTGAAAATAGTTTCAATTATCACAAGTCGGCTCCTTGCATTTTCCTCAAGCTCAACAAAGCAAGTACAAGAACCATTCTCTCTTGCGTACCTTCGACATCTTATTTCTCACTGTGCGAACTGATCTCTGCTTACAGATATATGGCTGGAGGCCAGAATATTATAACGACACAAAGAATCTGCCTGACAAAATGCCACTTCAGCTCAAGAACCACATAAATTTTATAAATGGCAGTAATCCTCACCAACTGAACACCATTTGGGTATCCTGCGAAGGTGAAAATCCTGCTGACCAGGAGAACATCGGTCCAGTGCATTTTCTACCACGTCAAGGTTTTCCAGGTTACTTCTATCCTTACGAAAACTCTGAAGGTTACTTGAGTCCTTTAGTAGCAGTACATTTTGAGAGACCACGCAGTAAGTATATCATCTAATGCTCGTCGTGCACCATCGTACACCCATCGATAGCTGCAAATCTATCATTTATAAAATCATCTTTCAGCTGGAATCTTAATAAACGTCGAATGCAAAGCGTGGGCACGCAACATCAAGCACAGCCGCAACGACAAATTGGGTGCCGTACACTTCGAACTCATGATAGATTAAATTTAAGACCAAATAACAGGACTGCTCGTAACAAGCAGTCGACAGAGACACACTGGATAAAAGGAACCTTACGTTTTTCGCAAATTGCGAAAGATTTAATGCTCTCCGAAAAGTCCAAACGGCATTCTCGCGAATGAGATTTTATTATATTGGTTCGATCGAGTACAAAGAGCCAATTTCGCCAGGATCACTAGAAACGTAGGCAATTCCATAGAATCTCTTGGAACTTTGATCTTCAAAGTCTTTTAGATTTATCATTTTAATCATACCTATTCTTTCTTGCGAAAACAAACTAAAATCGTTTATTCGAAGGCTTTTGCCTCGATGCAATTTACATCTTTAACGTTCTTCATTATATTTTATATTGCAAATATATTTATTCTCGATGATATACGCATTACGTATCATCTGTTCCTCAAAAATACCATCATTCTTATTAAACGTCCGAGCCAAGAGAGATCTGTTCGCCAATACATTTTCTTCCCCAGCTCTTTTCACATCTATTTGGCACGTGTAACGAGTCTTATTTTCTTTTTTTTTCTTTACTAAGTTCAATGACCTCTAGCATGTTATTAATGTTCCACGTGTGAAGACCAATGAAATATTAATAGATTGCATGCAAGCAGTTGCGTGCTAGCTTTTTTTTTTATTACCTTCTAATGCGTTTCTCTCTCTCTCTCTCTCTCTCTCTCTCTCACTCTTTGTTAATATACGTATACACAAAAATGTATACAATTTTGATATTAAAAGTGACTTTAATACAAAAATACCACCGAATGCCTTAAAAAAGAAAAGGCTGATTGATGTCTACTGCGTTACCTCCTGCATAAGTTGCAAGTCAAAATGCAACCGAGATATTCTTCTTGTAATATCTTAGCAAATGCATTTAATGGATTAAACGATAATGCGAGATCAATTTTTGTAAAACCATCATTTGCGCAATAGACGGAAGTGATTGTATCATCGATCGGCGGTTCCTGCGCTTTTGGAATGATCAAGTAACGTAGACTTCTTATTCAAATTGACTAAGGTGTAATATATATATATATCATACGAGCTCTACTGTATCGTATTCGTGCGCAAGCCTAATATACTCATTGGAACAAAAAAAAAGAAAAAGAAAAAAAATGTCAATTCCAATCAACAGAGATCAAGCTGCCTTTAGACATTTAAAATGTAGCTTAATAAGTCATAGTTGGTAGCAGCTTTTGATTTAAGAAATAAATACGAATAAATTCTATAGATGGATCTCTGCTTGACTTTTGTTTTAACGAGATGAGCTTTCAGTCGCGTGACTTCCGGTCAAAGAATCGATAAAGTAAATGATACTAAGGATAAAAGAATTGCGAAAATATCTAACGATACTTTTGTTGATCCTGTTAGTATTTTCATATGAATCATATGAGACTTTATTACGAGTACCGTGACTGCATTCTATACGCGTTATTATTATTACATTTTTAGTATTCAGTATATAACGGGGGACATGTTTATCCTTCAAGTTAGACTGTAAAGAAATCTCTGTTCAGCTTCTAAGCGTAAATTTGTATTTTGACAAAGTATATAGACGAATAAAACAATCTTTCTGTAAATTGTCACTCGGTGATACAACATTTATAAATACTTTGATAGCGAAAATGGCTTGAACCATTATTGTCACATATAATTTAACATAAATGATCTAAATACTTATAATTATTGGCTGTGATAACACCATTTTATATAATAGTTGGGTTAAATACAGTCAGTAAGTACTGAGCAGGATTGTACGTAAGGAATTTAGAAAAAAAAAAGAAAAGAAAAAGAAAAAAGGATAAATATCTATAGACATCCATAGGCACGTCGGCACAAACTGTGTTAAATTGAACGCATTACGATTTCTCATAGCCGAGTAAACGTTGAGTCAAAATATCCTCTCGATATCTCTGATTCTTGCGATTATCCTGTCCACGTTTCATTTAATTTATTCATTTTCGTTTCGTTGTCACTCACCGCTTATAATACGGGATATTAAATTACTAGTATTATATCCTTGACACTTGGGTTCTACTACGCGTCGATCGTAAATTGACACCACGTCGTGAGGATATTGGCTGTTACCTCCGAGTATCAATATCAACGAGTATCTAGAGGCGTTTGATTACTCGTCGATCATCAACTCAAAATGGACAGCACCTTTCTTCTCCATTTTTGCCGTGCTGTAAATGATATTATGTGCCCAGGCGCGACACTCCACATTGACTATTTGATTTCCTGTGAGAATTAATGATTATTGGTACGGTAAAGTTTATGGAATTACAAGATAAAAAGAAAAAAGAAAAAAAAAAAAGAGTAAAAACTCACTCTTAGGCCGTAGAAAATGAACAGCAACTACAGGACTGAGGTATCCTGGTATATTCTCATATGGATAATAGTATCCAGGAAAGCCTTGAACCTTTGGATAATATTCCAATTCTCCAATATTCTCATTGTCCGCAGGATCCTCTCCGGAACAGGAGATCCAGATTGTGTTCAACTGTCGAGAAAAGACATTATTTTCTTATTGAAACATCGAACTTCGACGTTCGACTAATGATTAATAAATATTCAATCTGGCTAAATAATTTCTATGCCGACCCTATCGGATAATCAAAATGCAAACATCGGCTGGTCCGATAATCATAATACTTTTATCTAGCTGGATCCAAACAGGGACCCCCGTGCTAAAGACTTTTAAAATGTTCGACCAACCTCGCTACCGTTCAAAGTTTTGATATGCCTAATTAAACTGGCAGGCATATCTTCGGGAAGATGCTGAGTGTCATTATAATATTCTGGTATCCATCCGTAAATCTGTAAATCAATTTTTTTATCTTCATTTTCATTTTTAGATCTCTCCACCCTCTTCGAAATGGCTTAGAATAATGACTTTGTTCAACTTGATAAAGACACAGGGTGCTGAATTGTTGAAGCCGTATCCTGCCTGAGACGAGCAAGGACCCCAATTGTTAATGTCAACCCCGCAGACATTTCCAGGTTTAGGCGGCTGATCGTAGCTGCAAATCTGCTGGTTCCTTCCGCTCGTAGACAGGTACGACGAATTTTTATAATCTGCAAGTTTAAATAACTAGCTTTATTATTGCCAAGGTAGTTTAATGTATCATTGAGCGCTAGCCTATCGATATTTGCCTTTATCTCTCTCTCTCTCTCTCTCTCTCAACCGCTTATCCCTATCTATATCATCCGATGGCGTTCCGATTATCTAATATCCCACTATGTCCCAATCGATATCCCTATTGAAAACTACTGTTGATACCAACTAAGATTATTAAATGCCAACTCTTACGGCAGGATAACTCAATTATTTTTTAAAACAGTAATTATACCTGTAAACGACCTTCGTTCACTTGCTTAGGCTGTCCTACATGCTCCGCTTAAATCGCATCACTTTCAGACACGTAATACACTTAATTAATATGAATCATAATTCTCGGTACTCACTCTCGAGGAATTTGTCAAGCCTTGCGGTCCATGTACGTATCTGTGTAGCATTTGATGCATTGTACCAGATCAATGATCTCTCTTGGCCGTCTTCTGATATAGGTCTGAATCCAAGTCCTGCGAATGATAATAATACCAATTGAAAAAACTCAAATCTTATTGAACAGAGATTCATAAGTTCATGAACCAATGGTAAGTTTCATTGAATTAGTTGAACTCGATGAACTAAGATGCTCGCGTGCTGGCCTCCTGGTTAATTGCTTGGGATGACATATGACCTTGAGAAAACTAGTATGAAGCACTATATTGAACATGATAAATGAAGAAGAGGAAACAAAAAATGAGAAGCTTTACTCACCCGGATTGGTGCCAATCAAACTGCTATCCAGTATCCATCTTGGTTTGTGTTCGTCCAAGGACGCCATTAAACCCTTCATACATATAGCGAAGAATACTGCCAGCACGCTGAAGAAGACTAAATAAAATAAGCCGGTGATTCCTGAAATAAGAAAATTTATAGGTTATAACGTTTGTTTTTCTCTTCGGGCGTAAGACTTGTTTTTTGTTGTTTTTTTTTTCATTCATTCATTTTTCATCCTTTTTTTTCCTCTACTTTCAGGAATCCATTGCGCTATTTCAAATCCGCACGTCGTGGAAGAACGGTAGAATTTTGAAATTCCAAAATCTCACTCCAACGCATATCGTTCGGTGAGTCTTCGAAGATTCTGCATGTTTCATTCGTCTCTAGAGAAATATTTCAGCTGATTCGGTCAGTATCGTCGCTTCGCATGAAAGTCAAAATGAAAAAAAAAAAGATTAATACAAGTGTAAAGCACGCAAAGGATATTTAAAAAAAAAAACATTATACTCGTGGAATTATTTATAGAGAGCAACAAGAGCATCGTTGCTCAGAGGTTATATTTTTAAAATTGTTTTTTTTTGTTCGTTACACGCTCATTATCTTTTTTCAAATTTCTTTCCGTACTTTGCTTTACATTTGTATTAATCATTCTTTCATTTTTAATGCCCTATAATGAAATTGTATCGGCCGAAAATACTTAAAGAATTGGCATATTGCCAATGAGGAACTAAATATAACTCCATATCAAGGAGAATCTGACTATTCACCAGCGTCCAGAGCATTTACGTCACTGCTGCTCTACCGTTACGAGATATCCAGGCCTAACGTAAATATCTAACCTATAATATATTTTGTCAGTCGCTACAGACTTAAACAAATTTTAAATTATTGTATCTACAATCAGTCGTAATCATTGATAACTCCTTCATACGTATGTCGTAATTGCGTCATTAATTGTTTAGTCTGCATTGTGTCTGCATAATAGTAACAACATGCAGATATCAGTTTCAGTCGTATAAATTATTCAGCATAGTTTTACGTGACAGTAACGAAGGTTAGGTTAGGTTGCTATAGAATTATTAAATTTCTAAATACGAAGTCGTATGGACTTTTATGAGCTTTTGTTATCTCAATCTTTATAATACACAGACAGTTCTGTCTCATTGAATTCTATTAATATGATGTCTGATAATTGACACTTCTTTCTCGATGACTTCGTTCAAAATGAAATTCGACGTGATTGCATCATCGACAATATTTTTCTAACGGATGACACAGTCCGATCATTCAACGAAATTTAGTGATAATTTCTATACGCGTAATCATAAAGCTGACATTAACGAGTCGTACAAATATTCATTTATTACTGGAATTATCTTTTCAATATTCACGGAAAATTCTTCATACGAAATTCTCTTAGCACTACGATTCAAACGCGCTATCGTTAGCGTCACGTGAAATTTAACAGTAACTCTTTTTCCTTACATCATCTTTATTTTTTTTTGTCCGTTTACATAACGCAAATGGACGGTAGATTCCTTTAAAAAAAAAAAAACCTTGGATGTTCAGTTAGACACTTATACGACTGATTTCGTTTACGTACGATTCCATTTTTGGTATTACAATTCGATTAATGAGATGTACAAATTTTTATTGAGAAATCATTGGACAAATGATCGATAAAAAAAGATTTTTATTGATAACGTTAAAAGTTGATTGTACTAATTAAAAAAAAATGTACCGTATATGATAAGACTGAAGGATCCGATATTTCGTAACGATCATCTAATCTTTGTTGGTATATAAAATTGATCTTTTATTGATAAGATTTAATTAATCAATAGGGTTCAACTATTCTAGTCTAATTACCAACGATCAAATTACTGAAAGACAGATAATCAGGCGTTCTCTTGACTGTATGAAAAATTATGAGAAAATAGAAAGAAGTTGTAAATTATTGGTAAGACTCTCGTGGTACCTTTTGACTTTTTACCTTGATGCCTTTGGGGCCTTAGGAAATCATACAGTATGTATCTTGGATCTTTAGGCCCTCACGCTGTTGCGCTTTAGAGATATACATCGTGTCTCTTGAGGAATCAAGGATTAATAACTACTTATATATATGTGCGTCTATACATAGTATTTTATCGTCAAGGCCATCTCCAGTAGAACAGAGTTCTATAAACTAGAAATAAGGCATTAAAGCAAAGATATCGAGGTTACGGATTCTGGTTTCCCCATTGAAAAGAAAGTTACAGAGGACTTCAAATAAAAACGGAAAGATATTTACTAGAAAGTATCACAATGTTGTTATCGTTGTTTGCTGGATTTCAGAAAATCTGATAAACTTTTTACGAGCTACAATGTATGTATGTACAG
>JARPRG010000125.1:386314-399243 GCA_031001745.1 Hartigia nigra | reverse complement strand
GATGAATGATCGATTATCAAATTCAGGTATTTGGTGCCTACTGCTCAACGAGATGGTGCGAGCGCAACTTGAAGGATGACAAAGGACAACGACAGGCGTATTTCGGTACTGGAGAGACATTCCTCTTTAGTTTGTATCCGGAGAGAGCCAAGTATCCCTGGGTGGGCATGGACTCCTCGCACAATGATCCTAGGGTACATCATTCGGCAGAGCTCTTCATGGCGGCCGACTCCAAGATGATCACCATTGGCGGAGGGTCAGTGGCTTCAATTATTGCTAGAGCCTTGTCGTGCTTGGGCTCTTATTATTCTTCTGGCTCTTATTCTACAGGGACGGTCAGGCAATTTGGATGGACGAGAACATAAGGTTCGGCAAGACGGACAGATGCTCGACCTTCAATAATCCACCCTTGTGCGCCAGTGGGGACTTTGAGATAAGGGTACTGGAAGTCTATGGGTTTGCTGGCGCCTGAAGTCTCGCGTATTACTCGAGGATAATAGGACGTCGCGTCGTTCGTTCCTCGACGAATCGACTCGACGACGCGAAAGGAAGGGAAGACAAATATTTCAACTGCCATTTAAAACAGAAGCAACTCTCTAGAGCTCCTCGAAACTCGTCTCGTCTTCGTTTAACGCGGAGAATTCAGGAAGACGAGGACGAGGATGTCACTCGGATACAGACAATGGAAGGCGAATAATACGTGAAGAGGAAACGAAGGAAGATGGAAATCATAGTATTACCTTGTTCGTTTGTGTCGTCGTTGATAGTTCTATATATATATTGTTTTTTTTGTTTTTTTTTTTAATCATTAAGCAGGGAGGAAATGACGTGAGAATTAACGAAAGAGTCGAAACGCATGAAAAAGAAGCGAAATGTCATATCTTTCGTTACACCGTGTATAATTAGATACAACACGGTAATCGGACTGCTTAGTTTATGCCTTCTTTATTTATCTTTCTATTTATATATATATATGATACATATATATATATATATACATACAAATACACTATATACATATATAGCCACGTAATAATCTATCGTTATGCTGTTAGCTATACATTATGTGGATTAGTCAGACGATCAATGACGGATTGTCTAATTCCGTCTTGAAGATACCGGAGAACCTTGACAATAGCATTAATTGTATCGAATAACAATCGTAGGTCACAGGCGAACTGGCATATCGGCTCGTTATCAACTCTTATCAAACGGTATAGAAAGTTTAAAAGGTGAATACTTAATATTCATTGGACCAGATGTATCGTTATAGGCCTCCCCTGTGCTGTCCTCTCTTTTTCTCTCTCTCTCTCTCTCTCTCTCTATATATATATATATATATATATATATATATTCCCTCATGCCTCCTTATCCTGTCCTCCCATGTATATATAATCATATATATATACACACGAACTTATATGATTATTCTATCGAATGCCTAATTTACGAATATGACAACAACAAAAAAAAAAAAGATTTGTATAAACGCGTTGTTTCCTAAGATTTATTTAATTAGCGCACGTTGCTAGTAGTTCATAATCGTTAGAGTTTTTGTGTTTACGTTTAGAGCTCCTAGTGTATATACATAATACGTGCGTATACGTATCTGAGCATATGTATAATATATATAGACTATATTACATATATATATATGTGTGTGTGTATTTATGTGTTACTAAAAAAAAAAAACAAAAGAAAGTGTAAAAGCGTGACAGGCGTTAACGTTATATATTTCTGAGAGCCTATCTGCCATATATATATATATATATATATATTCTATGCACAAATACGTATATGCCATTATGTACTGGTTCTTCTTGTACATAGTTATAAATATGGTGTATATATATATGTATACACACATATATAATGCAGTTGCTGATTTTGCCAGTGTAAAACGATATGGCGAATCCCGGGGCTGGAGTCGCACGCGAGGAAACGGTTCATATAAAACGAAAGAAAAAAAAAAAAACAAAAGCTTCGAAGAGGCTAAAATACAAGCTGAATCCCCAATTTATACACCGATACGTACAAATGTTCTTTGCCGTAGAGGCTCACGCGGATTATTAATCGAGATTTTTAAGATTGTTCGTAGTGCTATTAATTATTGTTCCATTCTTCATTATCTTTCTTTACGTTCTATATTTGTCTTTTGATATCTCTCTCTCTTTCTTTTCTTATTCTACGAGTTAAAGCTACTTTTGAACAATACCTTGTGAATTTCCATTTATTATTATTTTTTTTGTTCTTACATAAAAAAAAAAAATGTTTTCTGCTCTCATCGGGGGTGGCTGGCACCACTCTCTTTAATTCTCGCCCCGGCTCTCGCTGAATTTCTTGATAAAAGAAATACCGGGAATCCGTCACGACAAGCATTCGCTAAGAACGCTCAGAATTGGTATAAGCCAGGCTCTAGGTTATACCTTGATTTTAGGTTTTCTGACATTTCTAAGAGATCTTTTCTCTTCTCTTCTTCCCTCTATTGGGTAACGTTCTACGTAAAGCGTTCAGGTGTATAAGTGTTAAGTAGTTAAAGGAGGGGGGGGGGGGGGGGGCGATGCGAAGGGTCACTTACGATTTATGGTACTCAGTCATTCAGCATCCTGGACCCGACGCCCTTCATTAGTAGCCCATTATCATTTCTTCTTACGTATCGTTATGCTGATGACGTTACACGTTGTTGACATTGCAAAGTGCGCGACATTTTACGTAATCCCGTTTTCTGCCAATTCGTCTTTACGCGCGACGCGGGATACGCGAAGAACGAGTACAGACAGGCGAAAGAAGTACCTTTATTTTATTTTATTTTTTCTTTCGCACTTTTTTATTCCTCCATTTCTCTTCGTTCTCTCCTCCTGGAGGCGATAAAGAGTTCCTTCTTTTTTTTTTTTCCTCTTTTGTCTGTGATTCTTTTTTGAATGCAAGTCAAAATTGACTGTTTTTTTTCTTTTCTTTTCTTTTCTTTCTCATTCTTCTCGTCTCACGACCGACATATCATAAATTTTCTTTCGTTCCTTTTGAAAAATTGACTCCTTCGTTCTCAATGAAAGTTCTTAGCGCACGCATGATCTCACAGGATGGCCGATCCTCGGAAGGAATTATTAACGAGCACATTTGAAACCGGCTCGCTTCGATTGCGGCGTTTTATTGTCACGATGAAATCGAGGAGAAGAGAAAGAAATTTTGCAATTTGTTAATTTTTTTCCTTATGCTTCTGTTTCTCTCCTTTTGCATTCATTGCGAAAGTTTTCGACACACGCTGGCCGATGTCCAGGAGTGCGTGATAATCAGCGACAGGCACAGGCGGCCCTGCGAACGACGCGAAATCGTCGCCATTCACGTTTAATTATTACTTAATGGCGGAATTTCAATGGATTCATAATACAAGAGAGTCAGGCGGGCCTGAGTTTTTTGTGCGCGATCCGTAAGCACGGCATTGAGATTCGTTAAGAGCATCCACGAAGAAGGATGTTGCGGGAAGTTTGACAAAAAGTAGGAGAGAAATAAGAAAAGTATTAGTATTCGAGAAGAGTGATTTATATTTTTTTTTTCTTTCGGGTAAAAAAACAAAGTTAACTGATTTGAAGAAAGGAAACATGAAAATGAAAAAGGGCCTTTCTTTTTCTCACGCTTTCTGTGCGTTAGTTTTAAGTCAGAGGGAACTATACATATATATTTTATATTATATATGAAGAATATATATGTATATACATAATTAAATATATGTATATTCGCTCTAACGTCGGTTGTGCCGTTCTGCGAAAGAACCTATCATGTAAAGAGGAGAAGAGGAAGAAGCGAGGAAAGAAAAAGGAAAAAAAAGAAAAAGAAACTCGCGATTGTTGCCCGTTGTTGACGCTCGAATTATTATTACTATTATTATTATCATTACTTATATTTATATTATTCGCTTATCGTTAATTATTATCGTTCTCCTCGTCTTCGTCTTCTTCGTCGATGTCGACTGTTAAAAAAACGACAGAAAAACACGAAACCAGTGCGCAAGAAGAACGAGACAAAAGGTGCGAATAGTCCCGTCGCGAGATGCAAAATAGCGAAACAAAGTGAGAGAGAAAGAAAGAAAGAAAAAGAAGGACGCGAGCAATCGTACAAAGAAAATAATGACGGTCGCTAAAAGAAGAAAGCAAATAGAGAAGAAGAAAAACAAAAGAAAAACTTAGTGTCCTCTCTTTCTTCTTCTTCTTCTTCTTCTTCTTCTTTCTTCCCCGTTAACACGCGGAAAATCTGTATATGTATAACCATAAACGTAAAGAAAAAAACAAAAACAAAAAAAACAAACGTCTCTCGTGTAGCTCTCGTGATATTGTTCGGTGCATGAATTACGTAATTTAACTACAGAAGCCTACATTTGACATTATTATTACATAATAGAGAAACAAAAAAAAAACAAAGATGGACAAAATGAAGAAAAAAAGAAATTACGTACGCCCTCTAAAATACGTATGGCATGGACACCTATTACGTATACATACATGTATATATATATATCAGATACATGATACACTCATACACGCGCACACGGACACGAAGTGACACTGAATTACACACAGATTCGGAATATGAAAACACATATTCGCCATCGTACGAAAATACAAAAATAAACCCGTGTGAGGGTCTTGCGTGACCCCAGCTTTACCAATAAATAACGCTCTTAAGAAGTTGACTGGTTGTCCATTTTTATTGCGCAATTATATATCATTACGTTTCATCCATAATATTACCTTGCGACTTTCTTTAATTAGAATTAAGATCGTAACCGGTCCACCCAAAAGGTGTGTGTGTGTGTGTTATAGCCAAAAACAGTGTTTAGCCTTTTATTTATTACGAAAGTTCCTCGTGCCGTTATCTTTCTTGATAATACGACAGTCTCTAATTTGTCTTTTCTTGCGAGCTTTAATGGCGTCGTAGACTCTAAGCACGTTTAACGGTACCCGTCCGTTCTTGTCCTTAAGTGATTTACGGGTTACTTTCTCGAAATGATTTTCTTTCGTCGGGCTACAACTGTACGGGGCTGTAAGGGGTCTGTAAGGGGTCTGTACGGGGCGCTTAGGCCACGTACGTCGTAAGCGCGACGGCGCTTCCACGGTTCCACACGCCGATCTAATGTAAATCCTACTGAGGAAGAACGCAGTCCGGCGCAGTCGATCCGCGATCTCTCGTGCGACCGGTCTTCGGTTTGAGCGACGCGCGAACGGCTCTTGCTGCTGGATCATACATGTTTACACGTACGTTGCAAGTGTCGAGGCATTCGTACTACGAATACGTGATACGATTCTCAGTGAAAAACACTAGATATTATATAGTTATTACGTGTGTCAGATATTGGCTTGACATCGAAGGTCTCCATCCTGTTACTGTGACCACTATCCCCCTGTCTGGTTGTTACTATTGAACTATTTTTTTTTCTTTCAAATACTGGGTAAGCATGAGTCGATTAGGATTTTCTTTTTCTTTCTTCTTCTTTTTTCTAAAGGCATTAATTATTGACGTATTTTTTTTTAAGTAAGGATGGATCAAGATTCTTTTGCATCCTTACGTAGGGATGAATTTTCATTGTATTTGGGGATTAAGAGGGGTTGGTATTGCTTTTAGTGCGTTCACGACTGCTGTAGGGAGGGACGAGGTGTACTTGAACATCCTTCATTGTCCGTGAAATCAAAATAATGACTTTCCGGGTGTCACTTGATCGTTGGATGATTTCGTAATGATGTGTCGTTCTTTGATAAAATATGGGTTAACACGGTAAGAGAGAAAGGCGGTACCATACGTTTACGATCGTTAGTTCGATCGAGACTGGTATCGGGTTATTATTGCTTAGTTCGGCACGCGTTACTTATATCCTTTACGGCTGTATTATTCGGCGGGCTTTCTTTTATTTGACGCAGATATTGAGACGGCAGTTCACTCATGTGTTATGCAACGCGATATTAATATTTAAGAGTACATTTCTCAAAGACGCTGACGATTCATGTTAATGTCTGTACGTGCTGTTACACGAGTCTTGACTCCGTAATGAATTCTCTGTCATTTCTTTATGCCAATTGCTTTTTCTCTTTCGTGGCGAGTCTGGCTTTCGCGCTGTGATAAGAAATTCTACCGGCTCCTCGATTGTTGATAAAGCAATAAGCGATACTCAAAACGCTCGGTATACTGATAAACGATAATTAGCTACACTTGTACCTACTAAAAATACAGGGGTGAAACGTACTAGAATTTTTAAAGATAAGACACTTCTCTCTTGGCGAATTATAAGAATACGAGAAATTTGCTGTTTATTTGTTTTTTATGTCTTTTTTTTGTTTGTTGTTGTTGCTTTACCGTAAGCGAAGAAGTATCTTTAGTGTCGTTTGGATAATTTGCGTAAACGTTAAGGACGCTCTTCTTTTGGCCTGGTTAAAAAGGACAGGACCTCGGTATGACAATGGACTAGCACGCGTCGTGCGACGCATAATAAATAGCGATAACGCGTGCTGCAATAGCAGCTGTAGGTTGCTGTTATACAGTAGAGCTAAAAAGAAGCGTTCATACAAATGTTATGGCGCGATAAACGTCAGTCATGGCGTCAAAATTCTCAAAGTCATTAGTTTAAAGACTGCTTTGACGTGTCGGTTATTATTGAGATATAGAAATAATAGATCGAACGGGACGATTGTATGTTTTATGTTTTTTTTTATTTTTTTTTTTATATCGCGTGTCGAGTTTACTTATTAAACTGGATGGCAATTGATGTCGAGAGCCTGGTATCAGGGTTCGGATACCATGTACGTATCTTCCGATAAACCGGTAAAGGATTGTCCTGGTTTCCTTTTTTTTTTGTGTGAAATTTTTTGTACGGTTATGCTAAGCGTCTTGAGGACTCAATGTACGTGTTTGCAAAGAAGGAATCTGTTTTTTTTAGTCTTGGACAGGATTCTCGAATGACAAATTCTCGTACGGACGCGTCATTAAAATGTCTGGTATGCTGACGAACATCAGGAACCAGGACTCTGGTTCTACTACGGGAGCGCAGAGTTATCGCAGAAACAGTCTGGCAGCTTCACTTCATTCCAACCTCCTAGGGCTAGGAGGTTCCACCAGCGCCGATGGTTCTCCTTTTCACGTTGTTGGATCCGCCAGGAGAAGATTCAGCAACGTCAGCGACGTCGTCTCCAGGAAATTGTCCCACACGATAGGCTGGAGATCAGTTTCAGCCAGTATCAAGCTCACGATATCCCAAGGCTCTTCGCTCTGCGCTCAGTACATCAGGAACCGTCTCAAGAGATCAGGAATCTTTCATAGGAAGTTGGGATTGAAGAGGATGAGGAGCGAAATCTTACTTCCTGGTGGAAGCCTGGTCGGGGAAGTCTATCCAGAGTTGACGACTATCGGAGCTGAGCTGGAGAAGATGCATCCCAATCTCTTTGTCAGGATCGGCAGGCAAATCGGCTGCGGCAACTTCACAACGGAACAATCAGCCTCCGACGCCCTTACCGACGTGTCCAGGGAGATGCTGCGCAATGGGGAAATGACCTGGAGCAAGATCATTGCACTCTACGCCGTAGCTGGTGGTATTGCCGTTGACTGCGTTCGCCAAGGAAAACCTGAATTCCTTCCAGCCATTCAAAGAGGAATGAATGACGTTCTGGAGGACGATCTAGGTCCTTGGATACAAGCCAATGGTGGATGGGTAAGCGTTCTTCATCAATGTTTCATTCATCTATTTATCCTTCTGTTTCTTCAATTCATGAATCTTTATTCCAGGGCGCACTCACGTCCAGATACAGGCCTGCCGTCAAGACGAACACTTGGCAAATACGTAAAGTCCTTATATTTATTATTCTCACTATTCTCCTCGTTGGATTTCTTTCTCTGACGTTCAAGGCACTCGTACTTTAATATCCTATTTATCCGATCACGGCCTGTAATTAAGTTATTTATTCTACCTCGTTTATCTAGGTTCTTGTGTATTCACACTTCCCTACGTCCAAGTGCTCTTACAGCCAATTACACGTACCTGTGTAACGCATTGATAATACTCCAATCGTATTATTATACTTTGTAGAGGTTTTGCCTGGAGTTTAGTAAGAAATGTTTTTATTAATAAAATATTAATTACTACGATTCTTTATAATTCCAATGACGTCGACAATTTTTCTCTCTCGCTATCCACCTTCTCTGTCTCTCTGCTCGCGGTTTCGTGGCTCTCTTGAGCTTTTGACGAATGCACGGCGAGCGTCAGAAAGTGTTGATTAGTCTCCTTCTTATCAATAATCAGCAGATACTTCCGTCTCGCCTCCAGGACCTCCTCTAGCATTCTCTTGTGTCTAATGGCCAGTTCCAATGCTCTATGATGATACAATGACTGTGTAATATTATTTTTCAAATCGTCAGCACGTTTCTAATCCTTATATCACTGTACTCTTACCTCGTCCAATTGTATATCTCAATGTTAATTCTTATAGCCTCGGAGACGAGGCCATTCTGCAAAAGAATTCCTTCAGCGGCTAACCAGTCCCCGGCTAGCAGAGCCATTCCAGCGAGTTTCTCAACTTTGCTAGACATTTTTTTAATGTAACGAATGTAATCGACCTTGTCGTATCTATCGATGGCTGCGTAAGCCTCCTCAGCCGCTATCAGTTCCTTGGCGTCAGTCGCCATTACGGCCATGCAAGTCCAAAGAATTTCATTCTGTGCTATTCGGCACAACGAGAGAGCTTCCTTCCATCTGTTATTTATCACGTGCTGATGCAAACTCGTGAAAAAAGTATAGAAGGACGTGGACACCAGTGCTCCGTCGCCGCGTCTCACTGTTACCAAGCCATTTTGTACGCTCGTAATACTAGGCTGTTTTCCATACTCGCTGTAAAATCATCCGATCTATTTCAGCAATGGAAAAAAGAAAAATTCCAAACAGCTGCGACCGATCGATATTATTCTTATCGTACCTGTTCTCTTTGTCTATGCGAGTCTTGCGGATGACTTTGCGATCGCTGTAGTGTACACAATTGGGACACAGCCAGACAGACAATGTGGCGTCTAGCATTGCAGCTAAAACATTGGCGTCAGTCGCCCAGGAGATGCTCTGCGCCATGACGGCTTCGACACGCATAATTAACCAGATGGATTGTCATTAAAAATTGTATAATCGATCGATCACTTGGTACTACTCTCCTACCTATTTTACAAAGTCGTCCGAAGCCACTTGCGCGAATCGAGAGCAAAAAGAGATCCCGGTTTACGTCGATCAGTGCCAATTGTCTACTGGCAACGTCTCCTACGTGATTTAATGCCAGTCGTGTCACCTTCTGCAGATGCGAATGTGACTGCCCCTCGGATAACGGCTTGTTACTCGAAACTTCCAGCACGTGTAACACTGGAAAAATACAATGGGTATCGGATAGCCAGGATATCTTGTCCAGCTAATATCTGAAGCTCCATTGCTCCATTGCTCCATGCTACTCACACTTCTCGTTGCTCTGATTGCGAATAACCAGCGAATCAACGCATAATGATATGCAAGGAGGATAAAGAGGTTCCTGAGTCATCCCTTTCCATTTTGGAACAGCTAACAAGCGACCCTGGTAACTGTACAGTGTAACGACATTCCATTCCACCAGAAGAAAGTGCCTGCAATTATTCATATTATGCTAACAGTACCTAGACACTGGTGTCATTGATGGTGGTGCTTATCAGTCGAATTAGCGGCTTACTTTTCCGCTAGAATAACTGCCGATACCGAACCGTTTTTTAAATCAAATATGGCTGGGGTATTCCAATTATTTGTTGAGTAAACGTGACACTGGGTTGGGGTAATTACTACCAGATGATCAAAGCCAAATTCTAGCTGTACTACTCGCTCCGATACTTCCAGTATCTCGTGTCTCTCACTACCCACTTCTCTTACTTCAATCGTTTTTCGACGTACCAATGTAGCCTCGTAGTTGTTCCACTCTAGACGTCTGATTTTTAATTTGTATTATTATTATTTCATATTGGATATTTTAATTGCTTTTTTTCTTTATTGTTTTACCTGTCGATTACGTGCGCGGTAAGGATGGTACCGCTTCCGCATGCCATTCCTACTTGGGTACTGTCGTTGGACCAGGCGATACCGAAGATGCTGCCTGTATTCACTTTTTCTAACGAATGTGACCACTAGAATGTACATTGAATTAATAGTATTCTTGAGGAAGTAATGTATAATTAAACTAACCCCGGTTTTATCACAGAGTCTGATAGTGTTGAAGGAACCGACTGCGAAGTAATTGCCAGAGAAGCACCAACTTATGGCAGTCACTGGATAGTCAGCGGTACTGCTACAGTACAACTGACTTCCAGTGTGATCCCAGACCTTCGAACAATGAATAATTAAGTAAACATAATAATTGGCTATAAAGTTCTTTAGATATTAATTTAATTAACCTTGAAGCGACAGTCCTCCGCACCAGTGATAATAAGTCCATTACTGTGATTCCAAGATGAGACAAGTATGAGGCCATCGTGTGCAAGCCACTGTTAATCAAAATATTGTTCTCCGTAACAGTGCGGTAAGTATATAATTATAGTGTCAGAGATAGAGGAAAAGTAGAGAAACCTTGCGAGGTTTAGAGTTTGTATTGAGAGACTGTATTGTCAAATGAGAGCCTTGGGAGTATAAAATGCTGGAACAATCGGGACTCCAATTTGAAGTAAGTACTGGATGATTTCCTCTGAGTACAGTCGATCTTAACATTCCACTGCGAGACCATATTTTGACTAGACCATCCTCACCACTCGTAAGCATAGCTGAACCATCGTGACTCCATTTACCACATAGCGTAGCTCCCACGTGTGCCTCTACAGCTTTTTCTATACGACCAGTTTTGTTCACCAGATGAAACTTTCCTGGGAGCATTGACAAAATCTAAATCAATCATTCTTGTCTTTAATAAATTAAATGAAACAATACCGTCAGCCGTGGTAATTAGAAGTACGTCGAAGGACTGCTTCTTAGTAGACGTAACACTGGTGGATTGCGCAGGACGCGGATGCCATTGCATATCGGTAGGATAAAAATCTTCCGAAAATTTTGCTATTACATTAGAATGAGCTGTTCCGCCCTCCAGGTGCCAGCATATTAACAAATGATCCTCCCTAAGAAATTAACTAATCTCATTCATTCGAATTTGTACATACTTGAAAGTATTTGTGTACCCGCATGAATAAAGTTCCTCTGTAGAATTCCAAGCAACGCAAGTCACAAGACGTGTATGTCCATTGTTATTTCTCAGTGATATCTTAAAACGCATCTTGATATCTTCTCCAAAGTATTAATGACAGCTTCAACTGTTTTGACTTTTGGCGTCGTTCCGTTGCCATGGATACGAAGAATCCCGAACCGTCCCGAATCATCCCGAACAGTGCCCCGAACATTGATCTAGCGGCTCCAACATAAAACTGCTGCTTCTTCACGTTTACCGACTACGCTGGACTCAGCTGGACTACACTGGCAGTTACCTGAGGAATTATCGGTCATACTGCACGCTGCCATTATCCTCGTGTCAACTGTGTCCAAAATCGTTTAGAGAAAAATTTCAGACGCTACTTATCTTTATATTAGATGTTTCCTACCTAATGGACGCCAGTGGCCGACATTGTTGATTTACTTTGGTTGGATCTAGGTTAGTTTTTACAGTGTGGGAATATCAAGTAAAAATATGTATACATAAATATAGATTTTATGTGCAAAAGTCAGTAATTAAATGTACTAGATAGTTGAAACTTTATTCACTGTGAATTGTACTGGTAAACAAAGAAGTCAAAATGGGTGGTGGAGATCTTGTAAGTTATAATGCACATTTTAACCTATTATGAATGTCAGGTTGATATTGTTAGTATTGTCTATCAATGGAGTAAGAATTGTATGATTAATTTTTAATTAGAATCTTAAAAAATCATGGCACCCATCCACTATGAAAAATATGGAAAAGGTATGGAAAGCGGAGCAACAGGATCATCAAGAAAAAAAAAGGATTGCAGAACTGAAGCGGGAAATAGAAATGGAAAAGGACCGTGAGGATATGACAAAGTACGCAATGGAACAAGGTGTTATCGAGAAGAAGGATGAGAAAAAGTTGGACTGGATGTACAAGGGGCCAAATCAATCGGTAAACCGTGAAGATTATCTTCTTGGGAAAGCAATTGACAAACCCCTTGAGCAATTGGTTCAAGCTGAAAAGGATGGGGACCAAAATCGTATGATTAAAAATCATGTGGAATATGGTAATAATTTTGGATATTTATTTAATCAAATTGAATTTTCTTCCGCGATCACTATGTGTTTTCATGAATTTTACTTCTAGAATGTATCCCGCCATCGCTAAGGTTCTTCTCTGGCAACGAACAGGTTGATCTGGCAAGAAAACTTCAAGAAGATCCGTTGTATGCTATCAAGAAGAAAGAAATGGAAAGCCGGACTCAACTACTTAAAAATCCAGTGAAACTTAAACAATTGAAACAATTGGTTAGTATAAGTTGTCCTGTACGATTAAAAAATTCCATCTACGCTGATTAAGTAAATATCAATTTTGTATTAATACATAGCTAGAGCAACAGGCAAAGAAAAGTAAAGCTGAAAAGTCTAAAAGGAAAAATAAGAAAAAAAATAAGCACGACTCGGACAATAGCGACAGTGACGACGAACTCGATACTCTACTAGCTGCAAAGTACAAAAAGCTCAAGGATAAAATTAGCAGGGAGGACTTAATAAAGTCCATGAAGAAGAAGAAAAAAGAAAAGAAGCGGAAGGGCAAAGACGAAAGCAGTGAGAACGAAGAGGAGAAACGAGATTCACGAAAACAGAATAGTAAACGTAAGCATAGTAGAGCAGAAATTAGTGCAAAAAATCAAAAGCAAAAAAAGCACAATAAAAGAAAACCTAGAGACAG
>JARPRG010000125.1:335788-353073 GCA_031001745.1 Hartigia nigra | reverse complement strand
GATAGAACAGAGGAGAAAGAGAGAAAGAGATATACTATTTGGCACATACGAACAAAGAGCGTCTTTTCGCGGTGAACGCTGCCACGCGATTGTTTTATTTACGAAGAAGCACGAGCCATCGAAGCTACCAGTGAAATTACGATTAACGCGAATATCTTTCTTGTCTCAAGATATCTCTTGCACACTCTCCCTCTCTCTCTCTCTCTCTCGCTCTTTTCTACTCGCCGGTGTGCGCGCCACTAGGCATTCTCAGGAATGCAAGAAAGCAAACGGAGAATCCGTCCTAGGATTTATTTATAAGCGTACATACGAAGGTACAAACGATGACGATCTATCGTATATCATTCTTATACCATTAAGATATTATATCTTCTTCTGTCTCATTGCCTTAATTCTGATGTACAAAGTTCTTGTTAATTATATCGTTCGTAGCAGGAATCACTCATTGTATCTCATGATTCACTGTCTTCAGATCCGTCGCGTGATCGCTTATCATCGGTCGCGATTCGTACGTGCATATCGTTACTCCGTGTCTATGACCTGGTGTCCATTCTCCTTTTAATCCAATATAATTTATTCTTGTCCTCTCGGCACCGTTATTCCCAGAGAAGTGCAACGTCAGATGATACACCGATGAGAACTTGACCACCCTGTTGTACAAATTGGGGGATGGCAGTCAGTGAATTGGGGACCTTTTTCATTCATTAATCTGAGAGTCGTAGCTTCGTGCGATGTCCGGTAATTCATAAATTTAGAGGCACGAGTGTACGTGAGTGACTTGCAACTTTTTTATTGGAAATACGGCATTTACGTTGCTAATATTTTTATTAGCCAACCACGCGTTTTCGAGGTTCAGCCATCTTTGTAAACATCCATCGAAAATATCGCTCTATTTGTTTCTTTTTATTGCTCTTTCCCTATCTTTGGAATTATCTGACACGCAAATATTCGCTTTTGATTTACGACCACCCTTGGGCATCGTCTACATTTATTGTCTCGTCTTCGTTGAAACAGATGACAGTCGGTCTTTTACGTTTGGCCAGGGCCAAATAATCATTGTTGGCTTCGTATATTATTTGTCAGGAGTACATAAATGTAATCTCTTTCGTGCTGACTAAAGCCTGCTATTTTACCCTTGTCACTCGAACTTCGTTCCAAGTCTGATAAGGGCATTATATTAATAAGAGTCTGTTGGTTTAAAAAGTATCAATAAGGAATATGCACTCTGAAATGTCGATTGTTTATCGAGAATAATTAAAGATTAGAGATTTGGAAATTAATACCAGATATACCTGGAGAGCTCGATAAAGTATTTTCGATGGATATTTACTCGTTCGATTTTGATATTACTCTACGTTGGAGATTAAAAGATTATGTATTTATTAGCTTTCTTCAAGTAGCTGAATTACTTACTTAATTGGATATTCGTGGTAACCGTGGTCGTCCTTGCACAATTCGAATTGCTGCTCGGGTTCCGTGGCTACGTCATCGAAGGTCATATGCGGCCGATTTTTGAACCTAGAAAATTGCACTGCAAATACTTTTGGCAGCAAATACATTTGGAAATATCTATGATGCTCGGGTCATAAACTTTCTTTTCATCTTGGGTCGATACATTGCCAACTATATGTTATATTGTCTTTGGCACCAGACTCCAAAACATTAAATGCACGTGTAATGACGTTTAGTCATATACTATATTGTGTTTCTTAAAACAGTATCGCTAAGTTGCAAGTCTTTGGTAAAGAATATTTATAAAAGATGATATTATCTATTATTTCTAAATGATTCGACTAATGTAGTAAGTTCATAGGGAAGGTATATTTACAATTTCACTTTCAAGGGATACGAATCATCTGGCCCACCGATGACGATCAGCCCTTTGAGTTTGACATTACCAGTAAATCTGTAAATAGGTAGACGTGCTTTTTTTTTGCATATAATAAATTGATTAGATAAATTCGTTGTAATTAATGTCCTTACGGGATATTAAAGAGAAGTTCATCGTCTGTATCACTTTCCACGTACTGTAGAATAACAAAGGAGTAATGTCATGCAAATGTTCGTATAGAAGTTACAAGTATTATCTCGATCATTGAAATTTTTAAATTACCTTATCAAGGTTCAAGCGATCTTCCCATGGTTTGAAAACTGTTACTCCTGAACCTTCTTCATACTCGTTAAGACATTCCACATTGCTCGTGTCGATTTTTGCAAATAAATTATACTGTACACCCAGTTCACCTTCGTTATGTGTACTTCCACAGTTGCATTGATGATCCATTTTTCTATTATACTACTGTAAGAAATAGTCGATATATTTATTAAAAGTCTAGAAATGTTGATACAAATATAAATGATTGCATTTACAGCGCAAGGAGGTTAATGATACATTTCAACTAAGAATTTAAATGACGTGTATACGAGAATTTTCTAATGTTATTTAATAAAAAACTATGCAGGCAAAATGTAATATTTTTATTTCTCTTCTCACCTCAAAAATTATATTCAATTATTCAATCATCCAGCAAACCAATCTCAATGAAACGTTTATGAAATTCGAGAAAATTCTGGAAACTCATTTGAAGGTTATGCATCTGTCTGTCGGCTGACACAGCTGACAAGCCTCCATTCCTGTATGTACTTTCAGATTTAAATGGAACTAATTCTTCAAAGAGATACAAATGAAATAATGGTCATCGATTGAATAGGTATTTCAAATTTATTCTATTTCTTAGATCTACCGTACATTATACAATCAAAAGTGGTGCTTTACCATAGTCTATATAATTAATATGAAATATGATACAACCTCGGTACACGTTCCTGCGGCACTTGCAATTCACGCGTAGTTACAAAATCAAATGTATCCTAACAAGGTTTACATGCCTTACGTATATTAAATTCAAAACATAATAGAAATGTACCGAATCATACAACAGGAATCACAATGTGAGAGTTGAGACGTTGTAGCTGAATAATTACATGCGCTCATACTGTATTTTCTGTTGTTTCTCATTTATTATAATTACGTAGCTGTCAGTTACGTGTCATCTTAATCAGAGCATTAAAACCAGTACTCGTTATTCATTATTTATTGAAATCAATATTGTCCATATCCAATTTCTGGAATCTCATGTGATTATCAATTATTTGAAACAATTCAGGTGGTTGCGGAACTCTTCCTGTTTCCAGCTTGGACCAAACAGGTACATCTGTAAGCATTTGTTACATTAAGTATGGCTGTGCAACGGCAAAAGAGATATACTGCTGTCAAAGTATTTACCATTAAAATGAATTTCAAATGCTCCCGATGCAACAAGCATTCCCTCGATAGCATTGCTTAGAACGAAGAGCATCAAACAGGCAAAAATTTTATTTGCCATGCACCATTGCCACCAGGACGGTGTAGGTTGTCCAATCCATTCGGATACATTTACTCCACTTAGTATTAATACTATGATAATTATCTTAGCTGCAAACTAACAAGAAAATATTATAGAACTCGACTCTACACTAATTAAATTAGAAAAGGTTATAGGTATAAATAAGATCATTACCAAGAATCTAGCTAGGAGCATGTTGTAACCCGACGGATTGAAGTTTTCTCCAACAACTTGTAATTCTGGATATTTTTGCCTAAGTATTCCTACGTATTCCTCGAACATTTTCCTATATCCACAGGAATAGCTATGGAAATAAATAATTAATTTTAATCAATTTCTGACATCGTTTCGTGATTGATAAGATGGTTATCACGATTCAATACAATATACTGTTTTCGATTTGTGCAATATCCTTATCATTTATATGTCAAGTAAATAACTACACTGGAGTTTTCCAGTTTCATTTTATGAGAATTAACAAAGATTACCAGTAAAAGAATTTTAAAGTCGGTCCTGCCTGCGCACCAAGTTTGGTTAGGGGAACTTCATTGTCACTTGCATTAACTTTCCACGTTAGGGCACATAGTAGAACAAATAAGCAAAGGCTTAGCGTAAATACACGCATTTTTCGACTATTTCATAAATGCTCATGTACAGTATACGAATTAATGTGATTTATCTTCTGGAAAATCGCGTTGACGGTTTTCTACGGCTCTCTTTGATAAAATTACAACCTGCTGATTATATGGCAGTACTGCCATAGCAAAAGTTTGCTCTTACTTATTTTTTACTATTTTCCTAGGACGATTGGTACGATATCACGAGACTGTAAATTTATTATTACTTTGTATTACAATTTTTGTCATATTTGGGAATACATGATTTTCAAAATAATCGCGGGAAAAAGGTAGTGGATTGATCTATCGCGAAGTCAAAGATTTCTTTTGTGAAAAATTATATGAAATAAGGAAGGACAATGCTTGCTGCCAAATTCCGGGCTTTTGTCCCATGTTCTATTATATTTCGCAATATGGGTAATATTGTTTTCATTATCATTTAATTCATTTCGAAGTATTCATTTGTATTGTAACCTATTTTATGTAACCTCTTAATTTTGAAAAATTATTATTCGTTAGCGACTGTAAAGAGATTTTATCGGAGAACAAATATTCTTTCGAGTGGCGGAAAATTCGAGATAACTTTGGATCAGAGAAAATTAAAAACTCCAAAAGGAAAGATATTCGAAGTGAACAGTAAACCTTTGGCATTGGCTGTGGCTACGGAATGGGAGAGTCAGGGAGATATTATTAACAGAGGCAATATGCATTTGGTAAGACGATAATATAATCTTTATTAAAGAAGAGTCCAACAGAAAACAGACAATAAAGTTACTAATTTTTTTCTTACAGACCGCATTGTGTAGTACCGCTTTAGATAATCCACATAATCACAACAAGCTGGATGTAGCTAACTATATAGTGAATTACTTGGAAACCGATACTATTCTTTTTCATAGCGCCGTATGTAAAATGGTATTTTTCTATAAGGATAAAATTCATGTGACAGCTTCAGTTAGTCGTTATCACGAACATTCTAGGATGCCGAAGAACTTACAAAATTACAAATGCAAAAGTGGGATCCGATAATTCAGTGGTTTTGTGATCGTTACGAAATAGATATTGTTAAAACTCAAAGTATCGAGGCACCAGTTGTTCCGCTTCAAACTAAAGCTGTTTTGACAAGACATATATTGTCTTACAACTTTGAGGCTGTTCAGGGTAAGATATAAAAGCAAACACTTGCATATCGAATAAATGAGAAACGTGTATAGTTTATTTAACATTATCAATTATATAAAAACCAATTACAATTGTATCCATTTTATAAGTAAAAGACGGGATTGATTTGTTCTAGGTTTTATGTACGCAGTGGACACGTTAAAATCAGTGATTCTCCCTTTGGCAGCAGTCGAACGTGTCATCGGCATCGAGGAAGCCGTGAGACTGTCTAGACTCGAGGAGGAGTATCAGGTAAATAATTAACAAAAGTTTTTTATAATCCCTCTCCTTAATTAATTCTTGCCAATGCAGATATCACACTGGGGAAACGTAGAGTGGTCGCACGATCTGAGCAAACAGGATTTGCAAGCGCGTCTTGCGGCAGCAATTCTTTTTATCCATTTAAATTCAAGTACGTCAACTAGTCAGCCGAAGAGCGACAGCTCTTCGATCGTAGCCAATTAATAAATAATTCAATAAAAAAAAAAGTAATTCTAATCTAACTTTACTTTTCTATTAATTCTATTTATCCATTAATAATTCCTCAACACTCCTCATTGCCAGGTGAACACATTTTGGCTGGTACGGAACAGTCAGGACCCTCCCAGTCCTTCATACAAACACAACTGTACGTGGGTCCATGATTAAGACAAACTCCGCCATTTTTACATGAACGATGAGTACACTCGTTCCTGTGACACTCGCCAACTCCACGTCCAGTTGCAGGACTGATCTTGCTCACAGGTACCAGAGAATTCTCCAGGCGCAGTTCTACGTCGAATATGCAGCCGGAGAAACCGGTGTGTAATGGCAGATCATGAGGCAGCGTGTCGAAATTCTTTGACTTGTGTCCACCTGATTTATGATCTTTTAAGTAATACTGAATTACAAGATGTTCGATAAGACTCACCGATATACAATACTGGAGAAACGTCCAGTCTGGTCATCGTACCAGCTGATTGACCCGTTACATTTCCTAAACCATCTACAGAGAGCCAAGCATCTCTACCACGTCTTCCTATACGAATTGTGTGTGGTCTGTGTATCTTTGCGGTCAATGGGCTGTTTGTGAATATTCGTCTTACACCTATGGTGCATAAATAATTATATTGATGAGCAAAGTAGGTCAAAGGATGAATGTTTTTTTTTTTGTTCTTTTGTTCTTGCTCTACCTGATCCCAGGTCCCAGGTGAGCATGATGTATCCGCGGACATAAGTCAATGAGAAATGATCTGTTGATTCTCTGTGAGATCCTGTTTGACCCATAAAAGCTAACAGGGATATTTGTTCGATGGACTGTGGTATAAGGCGCATCTTTAGTTCCATACTGTCTTTTATGGAACCGGTGAGTCCGTAAGCCACATAGGATGAAAAACCAGGTATTAAAACAGAGAATGATGGCTGTACTATCGTGATATCTGAAAATTCAACGGAATTCTTTAATATCTCGTTCATTTTCATTTTATATAGGATTTTACCTTCTTCGCAAAGGAGTCCGTGTGTTCCCAAGGGACAGACACACAGAAATCCTGTTCCTGGGGCACTTATACACGTTGCTCCCAACTGACATGGATTGTCATCGCATACAGATTTTTCACACATTTCTCCAGTATACCTACAAGGTATTTAATGATTTTTCTAATTGGAATAGTTTTATGAAACGAAAATGGATTTCAATTAACTGATTTTACGCACCCAGCAATACATTTGCATTTTATTTGACCACTGACTTCCTTGCAAGCTCCAAAATTTTTACAAGGCTTCGTCAGACACAAAAACGAAGTACATTCCTCTAATTGAAAGGTTTCCACTGAATCGTACATAAAATGTTTTGGAATATCATTGACTTTTAATTGACTCATACAGCCGACAAAACCAAGAGCAATGTGTGGAAAGTAATGCGAGAAAGCCAAAGGAATTCCACCAAGGTGTAACATTCCTTGACGTGGAATATTCTCTTTAAAGGAAACAATCTGTTCGCCACTCATAGCAATAGTATCATTTACTAATAATCTTGCTGAACATTTATCCCCTTTGAGATCCATAATATATTGAAACCTGTCGTCAAATATTCTCTAGAATATCAAAAGATTCTTTATAGACATTATCTTTATATAACCGATGACCTACCTCATCTCCAAGTCAACGTCGTATCCATTATTTATTGGAGAATCAATTTCTCCAAGGAGCATAGTTTGAAGACCACAAGAGAATTGAAATTTTAATTGTCCGGATTCCATATAAAGTAAAATATATCTTTCGTCATCGAAAAAGGCGTGCATCAGAATCCCACTTTTAAATAGTGTTTTCAGTCTTGCAGATATCTTAAGCATACCATTTTCATCTACTAGAAATTGTTGTCTTACAAAAGACTTGCCGTTGAATGCAGCATTGGTAATACTTGGTATAAACCGGCAATTATTTTGGTAACTGCAGTCACACTGTTCCTCAAAATAATTCGAATAGATATAAACTTGTAATTGCATTAAAATTTCTTAAGTTATAGATCACTAGCACTCTTACCTCGGTGAAGTTATTTATGCAGAGTGATGTGTCGACGCACTGTTGTCGTGTACAATTATAAATTGTCACACGCCTCTCTGTTGTTGTTTCAGTTTCTATAGTTTCACTGGCACTGGTCATTATGTCACTAGTCAAAGAAAATAACTTATCTGTGATCGTCACAAACGCACTGGTAGTTCTCTCAGTAATACTGGAAATGGTCGTACGTGGCTCCGTACTTGGAATTTCTGTACTTGTTTTAGGAGTTGTCACGATAGACGAGGAAGGTTCCTCAGTGAAAAATTGCGTAATTTCATCTATTGTAAATTTAGGAGTTTCTTCAGTCATAACAATTGTAGATTCGCCCATCTCTGTATGCGAAATTCTTGTGGTACCATCGTGTACAGTCCTCTCTGTGAAACCTGTAGTAAAATCTTTAACGGTAAATCTATCATCTGCTTTCATAGTAGATGTACCCATATCGTCCTCAGGGAACATTGCGGAAGGTCTAACTACAGCTGTGATATTATCTTCATAAAAATCTGTAGTGATGGCTGATTCAGTAATGGAAATTCCCGTAGGAAAAATGGCAGTGTAAATTTCACTCGTAGAACTAGTCACTTGAGTTTTCTTTGTACTTCTAGTCGTATCCAAAGTACCGATTTTGGTACTGGTAATTGTACTCTCAGTAGCATTGATAATACTCTTCGTAGAATCAGAACTACTTCTTGTCACATCGGTGCTAGTTTTTCCATCAGGAGAATAATCTCCAGGCTTAACAGTAATATTAGTCAAGATTGGTTTTTCACTAGTCTCTGTAGATGCTTCAGTGACTGTCGTGGCGTTTCTCTCAGAAATTGTAACGTCCGTCACTGAGACTGCACTAGTTAGTGAAAGCTCATCCTTGGTTACAGTGAACACAGTAGACTCCGTACTAGAAAATTCAGAACCTGACGTAGCTTGAGTTTCTCGAAAGCTAGTGGTTCCGCCCGTCGAAGATAATTTAGTCGTAATAAAGACTTCCTGGGTCGTCGAGGAATACGCATAGGGATTATAGCGATCGCACATGTCTCCAGTGTAGGGCACTGGACAAGCACAGGTAAAATTGTTGATCCCATCGATACAGGTACCGCCATTTTGACACTGTGCAAATTTCGATTCGCAATCGTTATAACGTAATTCACAAAGAGATCCATGATAGTCAGGAACGCAGTAGCAGACAGGCTGAGAATCCTCCAGCAGGCAAACGGCATCGTTTTGGCACGGATTCGATTCGCAGGGCACAATAGTCTTGTCGCAATCCTTCCCAGTAAATCCTTAATGTAAAACAACATTGTTTATTATACTAATTACATATAAATAGCGAAGAGTAATTATACCGAATAAACAGGCACAGGTGTAACTGGCTGGAATATTAAGGCACAGTCCACCGTTTTGACATGGAAAATTGTCGCATTCGTTCACGTCTTCTTCGCAAAGTTCTCCGGTCCATCCTGTATGTTACAATTAATTGTATTAAGTGAATTTTATTAAAAGATCAGACATATAAAATAGAAAGAAGACCTTCGGTACAGCGACAAGAAAATGAAAATCCAGGACCCTCGATGCACTCTCCGAAATTCTTGCAAATTGTATTATTGCAAACTGATGCATCGATCTCGCAGTAATCACCTGTATAAAAAAAACAAAGTAATTACATTCTGTAATTATTACTAAATCATTATAAATTCGGTACCTGAATATCCTTCAGGACATTGGCACACAAAACCATTGTAATCCAAACAAGTTCCGTTATTGAGACAAGGCTGATTCAAACACTCGCTAAAACGTTGCTCGCAGTTGACTCCTGTGTACGAAGAAATAATAAAATCCAATAGTTATAAACAATCATTGAAACATTTACCGTGCATCTTCAAGACTTTTACTCACCTACAAAACCATCGACGCAGCTACAATTGTACGTAGCGACCGCATCATTGCAAGTGGCACCGTTTAAGCAAGGATTGGACCAGCAATCGTCCCAGTTGATGTCACAATTGATCCCAGTGTATCCATCGATACAGTAACAGGAATAAGAACTAAAGGAATAACGTGAATTGCTTATTAATTTTCAAACAGAAGAACAATGCCCTTATCATCGATTCGTACCTGTTCGTATCATCCAAACAAATGCCGTACATGCAAGGTTCGTTACTGCAACGTAAACCGAAAGAGACGGTCAGCGTCAAGGCCGTCAGGACGATAAGGAAAATTCGACGTACAAGATAGTATCTATTCATATTTTAAAACTCCACGAAAAAACACCTGTCGATGTCCTCGATGCACCCTTTCTTATGTACATGCCACTACTCAACTAGTTTCCTTCAACCCTTTTAGCAGTACCCATAGCAACATGTAAACAACACAAAGACTCCTAAGAAGACGCCTGCGTAAAAAGGAACTCGATGGTAATAGTTAAAGAAGGTAGAAGCAAGTCCAAAGACTTTCTTACATTTTTTAATAAATATCTCAAAAATCCAGCTCGACAGAAAGTTTAATTGACTTGATCGATTCTCATTAGGAACTTCACTGTTAGAAGAATGTAATGTTGTAGTATGCCTGAGGATTCTGTGACGAGTAGAAACAATATAAGAAATTGATCTTAGACTCCCTTATTGATCAAATAGGGATAGAGATTGATTGTATACGCCACCATTGATTGGATGTGACGTGTGAATTAATTAGCTGATACGTGTTAAATTAATTTGCATAGACCTGCCTAGCTCTGGACATAAGTCTAGGGCTTTTTTCATGGGCTGTTTCGGTTGTATAGGAGGTGCCGTGAATAAATTTAGAATGCTCTGTATTTCAGGCGTGGATGTCATAACGTAAACTGAAACCAAGCGCCTGGCTATGATGTTTCAAATACATTTTCATATCCCTCTACCTTTCTTTATGTCTTAAACCACGGTATTATTGCAGTATTTTCTGCAAGGGGATAGTAAGCGAAGTCAGTGTATGAAGAGGAGAAGTATACTGTTTCCTTGTAAAATATTTAAATTATTGTAAAACATTTCTAATACTTTAACCCGCCTGTAGATATTTTAATAATTATCACGATGCTCTTGTTCTGTGCTTCGTCATACCTTAATCGTAGTATCTATAATAAGTGTTTAGATACTAGTGCCAATTTAGTATACTACTTTTAATCTAATGCCCTATACGTTATAAGTGTAATTTCTATTTTAAATCTGGATCAGTTAGGACAGAGGAGTTAGAAGGGTCTGCGATTAACGTAACTTAATTTTCTCTGAATATCGAGTCGAATCAGTTAACAAAATCCTCTTGAGCGATCACCCTGATCTCCAAGGATGACACTATCACCAGAGGTAGTCGAAAGACTTTTACACAGGCATCTAGAGTTCCATGGAATTGCTGATCACGAACAGTCACAGTCATGGACGATTAAAAAGTCCTCACTAGGAGGTCGTGGAATGTTTGCTACGAGGAGAATCGATCAGGGCGAATTGATCTTTGTGGATGCTGCCTTGGTTATTGGTCCACGTCGATATAGCAAGTATTTACCTATGTGCGTCAGCTGCTATAAGAGTTCGTGTCCGCTTTTTCCCTGTGATCGAGGATGCGGCTTGCCAGTTTGTTCTAAGGAATGTGAAGATTCTCCTATCCACGTGGAATGTTCTATCCTGAAGAAGTGGGGAACTACTTGTGGGTCTATGTGGTCCTCTGATATTCTCCAGGCTGTACTTCCAATCCGAGCACTGTCACTTCCCCAAGAGCAGAAGGACCTGGTGTACGCTCTTGCGTGCCACGAAGGTCCTCAACATGGTATGGAGGTGAGTCCGGGTAACCTGAAGAAAGAAAAGATCAATCGGTATACAATCTTATCTGCCCAGGTCGAATTACTGATAAAGAACGTACGGAATACGATTAGCCCTGAAGACGAAGCTTTTATGAGAAGAGTCTGTGGATCTTGCGACACAAATTCCTTTGAAACAGCCGCTCTGGTGGCTAATGATTCCAAGCAAAAGTTTTCGATGACCAGTCTTCGAGGTCTTTATCCCGCGGGAGCTATGCAAAATCATTCCTGCGTCCCCAATACCAGACATCATTTCGACAACTCGCAGAAGCTCTTCGTCAGTGCTGTGCGCCCCATAGATGAGGGTGAAGAGCTCACGATGACTTATACAGAATTATTATGGGACACTACGATTCGAAGACAGCTTCTGCTCGAGACTAAACACTTTCTTTGTTCTTGTCAAAGATGCTCCGATCCTCTGGTACTTGATCATTTTCATTAAACGACCAAAGCTTCCTGATTAAACTATGTACAATCTTCTTCAGGAGTTCGGATCCCTGCTGGGTGCTCTGAAGTGTGCGAATCAAGAATGTTCAGGGATTTTACTTCCGGTGGATTCCTTGAATATGGCCACTGCTTGGACGTGTAGAGAATGTGGACTTTCAGTAACGAACAGACAGGTGATATTAAAAGAAAAAAAAAAGAAAAATCTTCAACACTCTTTTCACTTTAATTCTTTCTTTCTTTCTTTCTTTCTTTAGATAAAATCAATTCATTCGGCTCTCGCTAGTATCGTTCAAGATGTCACTAAACAGAGTCCACGAAGAATTCTTCGATTCCTTCTTAGAGAATTGCCATTCTTGATCCCCAAAACGAATTACGTCACAATGGATCTTAAATTCACTATAGTCTCTTATTTTGGTCGTACAGACTATCTCCCTTGGAAAGGTACAATCATTGATGCACATACAATTACGTAGTAAAATATTAATTGAAATCTTTTTTCAGATCTCACAGATCAGGAACTCCAAATCAAAAGTGAATACTGTAAGGATCTTATAGATACTTTAGATATTCTGGGCTGTGGCGATTGTAAGAAAAAAGGTCTCATACTTTACGAACTGTATTGTACTAACTTAGAAAGACATAAGAGATCAACGGCTGGCAGCATCCCGGAGGAATATCAAGGCGTCTTAAGGAAATCTGTAGAGATTCTACAGAATGACCTTACAGTCCCGAATGATTATGAGACAAATTGTCAAAGTTTATCATCGCATTCTAATTGGTAATTAAAAAATTTCATTCCTACTAGTAGAAATTGCATTTTAGTATATACAAATTCATATGCACATACTAGCCAAAGTACTGCCAGTTCACGTGATTTATGTATAGTACAAATATTCTTTAACAAAACAAAAGCTACATTAAAGTTCTGGTTGATATTCTTAAATATAATATATATATATATATACTGGGATATTGATAAATCTATTACTGTACGTTACACAGATTGCTGCAATAAGACTTTAACTTCGTCGTACATAGATGAGCAAGGCTTCAGGACTTCCTCGTCCTCCTCATCATAGAGCTCTTCTTCGTTATTTCTGCAAAATAGAGTTGTTTTTTTTTCTAGATACTCTTAAAGAATACGTTTGTTTATATTGGAATAATGTCAAAATCACCTGTACAATAAATCATCATTGACCAAATTGTTCGATGACTCCTGAAGGAAACGTTTTCGCGCCAGTGCAGAATGAAGTAGGGCGACGTCGTGCATGAGGAACTTATCAGGATGACTCCCATATTTCTTGGACAGATTCTGCGTGAGTTCAGAACCGGCATACTTCGCCGAGAAACCAATTCGTTGAAAAATGGCTTTGCACTGCCAACGTCCCTGAGCAGTTTCCTGGCTCGAAGATGCTACCCTGGCACGCGGTTGAGACTCCTTTACAAGACTTTCCCAATCGACTCCTAGTGCATCACCCAAACCTTTGCCACTTGTCTTAATGTCTTCTTCGAGTTCTCCGTCGGATATTTCCTCGAAATCCATAGTCTCCATATTCTCTTCCTCCACGTTCCTGAAGTCCATCGATTCCGTCGGGGCGACTTCCTTCTCTTTGGACACTACAATTTCCTCGACGGGTTCCTTCGGAGATGGTTGAGCGGCATCTTGATTTTGTACAGATTGAGATTCCACGGTTGCTTCTGTACTTTTCTTAGGAGAGTGCACTTTACCAGAATCGACTTCCTGGAGAATAAAAAAAAAACAGTCCTTACACCTTGAATTCTGAGAACCTGGGCAAAGGTACTTCGATTTTATTATTTTACGATTTTTACCTCATCTTCCATGTCTAGAATGTCATCAGGATCATCGCTTATATCACTCAGATCACTTTCTGTGTGTAAAGTCTGCAAGGATTCTTCCACGCAAGGACGTTTAGGTTCAGGTTGTACAGGTTCCTTGGGTTCTGACTGAGAGTTTTAAAAAGTATTAATTCTATTAAAGATAAATATTCTATGACTCGTAGAATAAAATAAAGTTATACCTTTTCACTCTGTGTCGCTCTCTTCTGAAAACTGTCAGCAGATTTTTCTCTGCTTCTACGCAATCTCCCTTCAGCGAGTTCCATAAGTTTTTTATTTATTGGTTCCTCTTTCATACTTCCAGGAAGTGATCCTTGTTTGGAACCATGAGCAGAACACTCATCTCTTAATTCTGGGGTATTGTAAGGACGTCTCTTTCCATGAGAAGGTTCACCTAGGTCTAGTTCTTTGATCCTATCATTTCTATATGGTCCACGAGGATGCACAGGTTGATTCTCCCACTTTCTGGCTTCATTAAGCTTCCAATCAGGCATGGGACTGTCAAACCGTGCTGACCATTCCTCATCGTGAGCTTCTGACCTGGGAAGACTCTCTCTGTCCCAGATGGAATGTCTAGCACGCCACTCCCGTTCCTCCCAGTCAGGGTAACCTCGTTCTCTAGGAGGATGTTCAATTTCACGATGCATTTCCCAATTATCATTACTACTCTCGTCACGAATTGTACCAGGGCGCAGTTTTTCGGGGTACAAAGGATGATGAATATCTTCAAAAGGTCTATCATTTTGCACTGGGTACCTTTGAGGTCGGTCATCCCGTCCACGACGTTCATCAAAGGGACTGTCGTACCGTCTTGGTTCTACTGGTTTCCTTCTGTCTTCCTCATGATGATCTCGATAGTCTAGACGTGCTCCGGAATCCTCTTGATCGTCCCAGTGCTCGAGTCTAGGGTAACCTCTGTCAAAGGTTCTCTCTATTTCTAAACTCCTTCTAGGACTGTCACGACGGTCCTGTAGGCGATCTAGCTTCAAGGCAGGAACATGTCCTTGCTCCTTGCGTTCATGATCCGGAGGATGACCTCTATCGAATCTGGCGTTAAATCTTCTGTGTCTGTCTCTGTCATACATAGCGTCTCTCTCCAAGAGATGATCTCTTTGCGGCGGTGGAGGCTGTGGAACGTTCTTCTCGACAATGTTCCTGTCCAGGGATCGTTCCCTTGGAAATCTCTCAGTCCGATCCCTGTCGATGGGCTTGTGCGAAGGTATATCCTTGTCTACAGATCTGTCATAACGACCTTCAAATCCCCTCTGAGGGACTCTAGGCTCTCTGTCGAGAATTTTAGTCTCTGGACGGTCACGTTCTCTTTCAGTTCTACGATCTCGTCCGGGCTTCTCCAGGTCCTTGAAACGATCCTTATCTCTATACCTAGAATTCTTTTCCATAGGATTAATAGCAGTTGTAGCCATAAGTGGTGGAATCTCTCGTTCCCTGATTTTTGTTGCGTCCTTCTCTCGGTCACGTTCCCGTTGTCGTTCCCGGCAACGTTCTTGAATATCATCGCGTTCTTTGTCACGCTGAGACTCGCGATCTCTAGCTAGTCTGGAGTGACTCCTCTCATCGCGAACACTGTGATCCTTATTATCACGCCGTTCTTTGCTCCGTTGTCTACTTCTTTCTGCAAGATACGTTTTGTCCTCTAACTCTCTAGGATTTTTCCTGTGGGCATCGTCCTGGTTCGCCGGTCTTGATTTGCCCGGATCTTTTCTGTTCTCTTCACGATCCTTGCTCCGCTCGCGTTTGTAAGGATCACGTTCCTTCTTGTCGGTTTCTCTTGATCTCGAGGAAGACGGTTTCTCCTGGTTACGTGGGGGTGTAGGATCGCGTTTCGATCTTGATGGCTTCTCCGGTGTACGACTTCGACGAGACTTTACAACCTCCTTGGAGTGTTGATGTTTCGATCTGTCCACCGGAGGTGTTCTAGATCTCCTCTCCTTGGAACGTCTCTTGGATCTTTCCTCGACCTTGGTCTTCTCTTCCACGCGAGTTTTAACTTTATCAAGGTCCTTAGCTTTTTCTGAAGTTTTGTTCTTTGGGACCTCCTTCCTGTCAGAGGCAACCTCCTCTTCGCGTATTTTCTTGTAGTGTTTGTCTTTCTCTGGCTCTCGAACTTTTGGCTTTGGCGATTCGCTCCTGTTTCTTTCACGCACTTTCCCAGAGGAAGATGTATGAGACACAGCAGGTACTGGAGATTTTGTTCTCGTAACGGCAGTGTGTTTCCTTGCGGACGACGAGGTCGGTTTCTTCGCTGCTTTTACTGCAGTATCTTTTTTTGCTGCGACATCAATTTTACGCTTTTTCTTAGCTAAAAGCTTGTCACTTTTCGTACCTAATCTCTTAAGTTTAGTCCTGTAATACAAATTAACAAAGTATGAAAAATATTTGTATGACAAAAGCTCATATATTTTACTGAAAGTTTTATGCTGTAAAAAGTGATTAGGTATACTTACTTTTTCTTACGTTCCTTATCTTCATCATAGTCCAATGACGGACTGTGATGCCGTTTTGCTTTAACCTTCTTTACCTTCTTGCGAGAGTCAGAGGTAGAGCTGGACGAAGAATCGTCAGAGGTCGAAGTAGTGCTACTTGTAGATGTACTTGAACTTCTTGAACTAGATGAAGAACTCATGGCCCTTTTCTTATGTTTGGTCTTATCCTTAGACCCATGAACTTCCTTGTCCTTCTTCATTTGTAACTCTAGCTCGCGTTGTAACAACTGTCGCCGCCTTTCCAGGACCTTTTCGTCCTCGTATTCAAGATCCGTTTGATTCCACTCCTCTAAATCAAGATCAGGACTGTGCGATGTTTTCTTCACAATCTTAGATGTGAGTCTCTTGAACGGATCCTCGGCAATCTGCAGAGGCAGCCAAAAAAATAATTAAAATTCCTCCAAATAAATACACACTAAGTAAATATCATTCTAATTGAAATCAGTCTCACCGCAGTTGTGGTAACCGTTGCATTATCTTTTTTAGCTCGTTTCGATGGACTGATTAATGTATGAGTATTTGCATATCTGTAAATATAAAAGATACAAGTTACCAGATGAAACTTAGAATTGAAAAAGATCGACGTACTTGCAGTTTTTTCCATACGAACAGCTTCCATTCAAAGCCCAATTTCTACAATAATCCGAAGTACTTTGAAGAGGAGTAACCGCTGGCTTAGTTCCTAATCTCTCAAATACACTAGGTCGTCGAGAGTCTGCGTTACATTTCGTAGGGTCAACTGTTATTTTCCTTATGTTTGGCTTTGACATATTATCACCATAAAACGATCGAGTCTCGACAGTGGAAGCACATAACTGCAGTATGCAAAATGCTCTTTCGACAGCGACGAAAAGACGCTCGGAAAATTCATGAAAATAAATTTCCTACTGTATTTCTTGAAACTCTAATTTACAACCCTGGAGGTCTTGAAGAAATAAAGAGGCGTAACGTTATG
>JARPRG010000125.1:319243-331937 GCA_031001745.1 Hartigia nigra | reverse complement strand
CGCAAATGACTTCGCACGCGTTTGGTAAAATTCGTGTCATTGTATCTGGACAGAGAAATTTTTCAAAGGTAAATAATCATAGATCATAATAGGTATACAGGATGATCTTTACCTAATGCACTAAGGCATATTAAGAGAGACCCCAGGCTATCCCAGCTCTGTAAAATGTCAATGGCTTCTTGTAATCTGTTGGAGAGGAAAGCCGACGGTACCGCTTGTTCCGTCGCCAACTTAAAGCGTTCTCGTACGAGTGCTAGTGCTGTGCCTTGCTGATCCTTGCGTAATTTATAACCACGCCAGATAGCTTGAATTTTAGTAACAGCACGAATTTGAGCCCAACGTAACTTTGCTTCTGCACTTTTGACCTTCTTCGTCTCGAGCACGCTTTTCCACCAGGACTCTATCTTCAGGACTGCTTCTTTGGTAATTATCAATTGTCGCTTTGCTCGTCTTGCCAATAAAACTTTAGTCCAATGTCTTTCAATCGTTAAAACTGCTTGTTTCTTTCGCAAATATTTTCTGCGCACTCTGATCGTTCTCCAGGATGCTTGAACTAGGATCACAGCTCTACAATACTTCAGGAACTCTTCTCGAACTTGCCTAGCATGTAATGTTGCTCGCCATTTATTTTGAATTATTTTGGCTGCCTCGTGTTCCTTGCAGAGTTTTTTGAAGCGTCTTTGCTGTATAATCATTCTCCAGTAGGACTGTATGCGAATGGCTATGGCTCTCTTCTTCAGGAAGACTTTTCTCAGGTTCCTAGTGAGCATTTTCGTACGCCATAGTTTTTGGATTTTTATCACAGCATGTCGCTGTCTGAGATATTCGTTTCTCTGCACTTTTGATACCATGGAAGCTCGCCAGTATCTTTGTATCACTGTAGCTGCAAATTTCCTTCTTAGAAAGTCTTGACGAATTCGCCGAGATTCCTTGAGGTTCGAATACCAGGATTCTATTGACAGTACAGCCATTTTAATCCTAAAGAAAGTCTTCCTGTCTCTGTACATTCGCCAATTCCTTTGAATTACCAAGGCAGCAGATTTCTTCAGGAGGAATTCAGTACGGATTGAGCGTGTTAACGTGATGCTCCTCCACCACTGCTGAATTATCATACACTTTCGCTTTTTGAACTTCAGTTCCCTGGAGGCGAGCACCATCCTCCACCAGCTCTGTATCACGGTGCATGCACGCTTGGCACTTTTTAGTTGCTGTACAGCGTTCCTGGTTTGATAAAAGTTTCTCCAGGCATCCTGAATGGTAATGATGCTTTTAAGTTTTAGATGCAATTCTTCTCTGTGTTTCCGAATGATCTTTGTTTTGATCCACCAAGACTCTATGATCCTTACGGACATCTTCTTCACGAGGAACGCCTCCCGGTCTTGCTTTGCTACGAGAATACTTCTCCACCAAATTTGAATTAATTGAGCAGCTTCTCTCTTTTGTTCATAACACTCAGACAGAAGTCTCATCGACATTGTAGCTCTCCACTTCGATTGAATAAGAACAACTGCATTTCTGGTTCTTTGATATTCTAGTCGCGTAGCCTTACCGAGACGTCTGTTTCTCCAGAACCTTTGAATCCTCACTGCTTTAGCACGTATATCGAGGAACCTCTTACGTAGCATCCTGGTTAAGAGAGTCTCTTTCCATCTCTTCTGTATTACAATAGCAGCTTCACGTTTTCTCCTGAATTCCCTAACGAAGTTTCTGGTATCCCTTTGCGTCCTCCACCATCTCTGAATGCAAACAATCCCAGTGATCGTCTTCAGGAAGTCATTTCGAACTCTCGTTACTTCTTGTCTATGTTTCCAATGTGTTTGAATCACAGTTGCGGCTGCATTTTTCCTCTGAGATTCGAGAACGAAGTCTTGCTTGAGTTTAAGGAAAATTCTTCTGGCCAAGTAACTTCTCCAAGCACATTGAATAGTAATGGCTGCCTTGGTTCTTCTGTTCCTGAGGAAATTTTTCACCCGGACGTACCACAGCTGAGCTCTCCACCATTTCTGTAAGGCGATGGCTGCTTTCTGGAATCTTGGTGCTTGGAATTTGTTGATTATTTGCCATAACAAAGATAAGGTTTTCTCACGGTGTCCGTCTGCGATACTCTTGGCATCGATGTCACCGGTCAGGTCGTATCCTGAATTTTTCAAAGCGGTAAGTGCCAAGTCCACGTTATGCACCTTTTGCAACCTTGAGATTGCAGGTACTCTGCATTTGCATGTCAAGTTACGCTTTCCAATTATTAATTCCATAACTCGGCAAAGTCGTACTCCATCACGAAGTGCAGTAGCCAGGTCGACAACGGCGTAATTGTATTCGTCCAGGTAAGTTTGCTTGTGAGTAAAAACACAGCCATAGGATCTGAGAACTTTCGTAACGTCGCCTATACCACTGAGTAATTCTCTGGAGAAGGTCAAGATGATGGATCTGCTATCCTTATGCACGGCTTTCTTGTGAAAAAGACAAGGATCGTGGCCGATCAATTTATTCGTCTTGGCATAGTCCAGAAAGTATACGACCAAGAGGAACTTCGAGAGCATGAATTTATTCATCAGCGGTGTAAATCCTGGCAATTTCAAATTAATCACAGCTGGGTGACTATGATTTTTGACTAAGAACGGATCCGAGAAGAACCTGGACAACAGGAATCTAGACAGACCAACTATGTCGTTGTTCGAGTGCAGAGGAATCGTCTCTCCGTAAACGGTCTCCAAACCAATTCTCAACCACAGAGGATTATAAGACAAAAAGAGTTCTAGGATTTCCTTCTGTAGACCAATGTCTCTGTGTAAATCGCGATCCTGGCGAATTACGAGGATCCCTTTTTCAATGCATACCGTCACCTTGGACAATACCGTTGACACTTCCTTACTACGAAACATGGCACAAGCAGCTTTGCGCAAAGTATTCAATCTTGTATTCGTATGGTATCTTGCTGAAACCGCTTCTCGTGTTTCAGCCAAGGTGACGTCTTCCTTCAGTCTACACGACTGCCATACTCTTCCAACGTCTAAACAACTTGCTTCCATATCTACAGCCAAATGTTCTGGTGGAGTTAGCAGAGCGTTTAGCCATTTCTTGAACTCCACTTCCTGCTGGTAGACCCATTTCGCGTCGTAGTAAAGTGTACTTGCCAGGAATGGATCTTCCGTGGTCGTGGCAGCGAATGGATCTGGATTACAAAATCTAGTAAGGAATTCATTTGGATCATGAAGCTTGACGCTGACTTCAGTCATGGAATTTCTTGTCAATGTATCGTGAGTCGTCTTCTTCTTGGTTATATGAGCTAAAGACAATCTTTTCATTGTGACACCAGGGATAGAAATATTATTTTTACTCTTTATAGAAGACTTCATCTGAGACTTCATCTGCGAAGACTTTTTTAGTGTATCCATACCACTTTTCTCCTTGATAATCTTGGAACCCTTCTTTGGAGAGATTCTACGTATAGTCTGTTTTCCATAACTTGCTTTCCGAGGTGGTGAAATTTCTAAACAGAATTTTTCTTTACGGCAAGTTTTATTCTTTTCCACGTTCGACCATTCTTCTGCAATCATTTGCAGATTCTGAGATCCTAGCTTGCTATGTGGTATTCCTGGTTTTACCCAGAGATCCGCTTCTAGAACATCCTGAGCGCTTACGGAGTCTGAAAGCTTAATAGGAATTTGAAGAGATTCGTTCCTGGTTGATGATAATTCGCAATTCGTTGCTGGACGCAACGGAGAAATTGCACAGCTGGCTCCCCGGGATGAACCAGCAACAGGAACCACAGGAGAAATCATAGCAAAGTTCCTGGAGAGTCGCGTTGGTTTGATTCTCTGTAAATTGGACCCGGAGGGTATCCCAGAAACTTCAAAAGTTTCATTCTCAGCGGATGACAAATTCGAACACTCCGAGGACTTTCCAACAGGAATGTCAAAAGTTGAATTATTTCCATCAAGAATTGGACTGGTACTTTTTGCTCCTACTCTCAATAAGCTTGATCGCCGACTAAATTCTTGTAATCCAAGAGGAGTGCTCGAGGACGTGAAATTCATTTCATTAATTAGCAAAGAAAATCCAGGTTGCTGCTGGTCAGTGGGTTTCGGTGAGAGGGAATCTTCAAATTCTGGATATTCATCCTCTGGAAGAGGCCTCTTCGGTGCTGTCACATAAGTTTCTCTACGTAAAGGTTTTGTTTCTACAGGTGAAGTTATTATCACTTCTTTTGTGGAGAATTCAAGATCTCCAGGACTGGTTACTCTTATTTTAGAAGGCTTGTTCGATGTGGAGCACAGTGGTGTGAAGTTGAAAGTACTGGATTTCATAATTACAGAAAAATCATGACCAATACTCTTCTTGGGAATGGGTGTCGAGTAGAAAGCCTTTGGATTTTTACAAATATTTTCCTTGTCTTCCATTTCTGGTATTGTATTAGTCTTCATTCGTTTTGAAGGTTGGCTTACGGTAATTGTTGGCAAATTGAAGTTCTGCCGTTCAGAAACTTTGCGATTTGTCGCCATAGGCCTTCTTGAATCCACACACGTTGTTATAATTGGTACATCGTATTTGATACGTCGATTATCAGTCAATTGTATAATATCTCTCCACGAACCAACTTCGTTAGGTGTCCAAGATATAATCAAAGGTACCGAACTTCCAGCTTCGATAGAAAGTTCCGACCAACTCAGACAAATGCATCTTTCTTCCAACGGTTGCTTCGTAACCTTTACCTATTATAATAAATAAATTAATAATTCCTAATATTTGTAAATTTCAAGAAAAACTATTGCAAATACATTAAACATGAATAAAGCAATAATATCGAATACCGAATGTAATAATATAATACATGAAAACGATTGAACTATTAATGCTTACTTTTAATGGTTTGTTACTTGTATTTTTTATATTCAAATAACATATATGCATGACATTTAAAGCAGATTCCAATTTGATCTTTGTTTGTGGTTGAAATGGCGCTAAAACTAAAATAAAATGAGACTCTGTCCTTGGACATTTTTTCTGTTCAACGACCTCCTTCTTCTGTTTAGGTGTCACATTAATCTGCAAAAGTGTTAATCCTTATAAGATGTCTTATAGTGAAACATTATTTTTAAATCATTTAATTTACTTCCCTTAGAAATTACATCTACGATAAGACAAACTTATTTCAATATTAACTATCACTGTTTACACTAATGTGAAATATACAAGATCCAAATAATTCGGTACTCACTTGAAAGAACATAATTGAAAAGGTTTACGACTATCTTATCACAACAAATCATAATACTTGAATAGAATTATACATAAAAGTGATTGTAATCACTAAAATGTTACACCATATTCATCTTTTCCTTCTCTTCTCGTAACGAATGCAAGCAGTTTCTTCCTCTTTCGCCTGATGTGGAATTACATGGAATTGCATGGAATCACATGGAATACAAACGGTTTAAATTTCAAACAACCGTTCAAAATATACCTAGGCGGTGGTGATTGTCGCGAACGTGACATAAAAAAATCACTAGATTTCGGAGGTAACGTTTGGAATAGGTCTTTCCCGATACCCACTTGTATCGACATAGAGCTTCCTCGTTGGTTAGTTTTGTAATATTCTATTAGAGCCAGCGAATAGCGTGACTTTGTTGAATAATTGAAAAGCCAACCTACGTGACCCGAGTTATGTATTCATCAGCTGTGTTTTGATTTCGTCAACGTCGTTCATTGAATTACATGAAAAAAGTTCATTCAAAACAATTAAATTGAATTGATATTTCAATAAAATGTCGAGATATTCCAGTGACTCCGATTCGGATCGTAGTAGTCGTCATCGTAAGAAACATTACAGAAGATCCAGGTAACCATTTTGCTTAGAGTTTTGACTACACGATTAATTCTTTTAAGATTTCTCGATAGAACGTGCAATTAAACTTGTTCGTTATTCCCTTACACAGGTCCAGTAGTTCAGACTCCAGTGACAGTTCTCCCCATAGAAAGAGGTCATCGAAGCATTCAAAATCAAAACGTCGGCATCGTTCACGCTCAAGAAGTCGTGAACGAGATCGTTCCTCTAGGAACTATAAATCAGTGCGTAACAGCTCAAGGGACAGAGATAGACGTAGATATCGTTCACGACGTTCACGCTCGTATTCACCAGATCGTAATAAGAAGCGAACAAGATCATTTTCCAGAGAGAAGTCTACTAGTCGTTCAAGCAGTTCTCAATCGAATGTAAAACCCTCCGACAAGGGGCAGGTCATTTTAAGTAAAGGTCCGAATGATTTTTCAATTGAACCAAGAATAAAGGAGAGTGTTCTCGATGAGATCAATTCCGATAGTTTTGCCCCAAAACACTTTTCCTCATCCGCGCAAGATAAGCAAAGCAAATTTAATAATATTGTGATCGATATTAATGCTGATACTATTAAGATTCCTGTGGTGACAAAAATCTCTGGTTTGTCGGACAGTATATTTCATACTTCGGTAGGTACAGAAAAGATTTTACTCGTGAAGTTTTTTTTTCTCCATCCAACAAACTGATTACGAATAATCCATTAATTTCAGATAATGGTCGACCACGATATTCGTTTCGACAGATGGGTAAAGAAGCTCTATACCCTGAGACAAAAAGCCATTATAGATTCCCCTCATGTCAACGTTACCTGATACTTGGACATTAGTTATTCAAGTTAATCTGTAAAATATGATTTTTATTTAATTAGAAGGAAAATAAAAGCATCAAGATATATTTATATCTCGTTTATTTATTTCATAGGAATTTACAATTGTTCACGTTAAGTACTTTACAATTTGAGTACCGAGTACTAACGTTTACATTATATATATATATATATATATATATATTTTATACGTCAATCGTTAACGAATCGAACAACAGTCTCGCGCTGCAATTAATTCGCTAAACTTTTCTTAATTATATGCGTACGTATTTATTGAAAAAGAAAATAAAGTCACAAGGGTCTACACGCCCGAAAGAAGTTTAAAATGTATAAATCCTGTCTATAACGAATCGTAATGCGGATGTATATCGAGCAGGTCAAATAAAAGAAAGAATATCTGATTCATACTTATGGAATGATACGAAGAAACGTAATGCCAGTAAAAAAAGATTCCTTGCTATGGCTTTACTAATCTTTTATTTCCCTTTCAGATTATCTTGCTTAAACGTTTAGTTTTCTCTCCAAAAAAAGCTCAGGATACTGAAGTACTCCAATTAGGATTTTGCGAGTACCAAGCAAATAATGGGATAGGAAGTACACCCGATTGGATAGTGCATAAACATCTACGTATCTTGAATCAATTAGAATCATTATGTACCTACTATGCATTAAGTTCGAGCCTCATTCACACGCCGCTTTTAAAGACATTTAATCAAAAGCGAACAAACAACCAACCAATATCCATTTTCATTGAATGTTAAGGTTCGATAGCTTGTTCTATAGCTTTTAGTTGAAGATGATTCAAGGGCGAAGTACGAATAGGGTTCTTTAGAGATTTATCTTAGTTAATGTGATGATGGTAATGAGATGTCATGAGACTATCTAGAGTCTCATTCTTTTTTTTCATCTTTTTCTTCTACAGTTCTGTACCCTTGAACATCCTCGAGATTTAGGATATTCAACTCCAAGATATTCTTACCAGCAAACTGGCCAAACATACCTTCGGATACGCTGCGTTTGTTCACTGAAAAGAGAAGAAGAAATTTGTATGAAATTTATAAATATCGTTAGCTTACAATTTTCATTTGCATACCATTCGAATTGACTTTTTGTAGCATGTACGTTGGCAAGTCTTGACATTCGTGGGCTATGTAAGTTCCTACGCTGTGTAAATCTTTTATTGGTGGGAGGACGACCTTCATTGTTTCACGCACGACCTCGGTGTCGACTTCATAATAGCCTACAAAAACGACAAGTTTCACTATTTTTGTCTTAAGCGATATGGCAAATGCCATTCAGGAATTTCTTACCATTATACATCTTGTTAAGTAAGTCATACATGTTACGAGGTGGTAATACTCTATGACGATTCAGTGGCATTACGAAACAACAGTGTCCATCAATGTCGATAATACCAGTTTTATTCTGAAAAAAAAAGCAGTTAAAAGGGTTGAATCAAATGAATATTTGTCTCTGGATTGGAGTTCGGTGCTGCTTTGCTTTCAATAATGTCAGACATATATAAATTACTTACGATACTGAAATCATGTATAAATCTTCCTTGGCGTCCACCACGGAAATCGGGAACATCAATTTTTTCATAGTGCTCGTTTTCCAAATCAATTTCAAATCGTTCCTTGAAGAATCTATTAAACTGATTATTAACAGTATCTTCAGCTACGCGAGCTTCCTCCTCCATGACTCGGGTAAGACCCTTGAAGAGATCCGAGTCTGCGACAAGTCCTTGAAGGCCTTGGCTTCTATGAGAACCATCGGGCATAGAATATGCTTTGTTTAAACCATCGTAGGGAATGCTGTACCAGCCAGTACAGAAACGATGCATCTGTGCTCTGGCATATTGACGATAAATGTAAACTCCTCCGATGATTCCAATGCTCATAACCAACAACGCCGTGAAGAAGAGACAGAGTGTTGTCATTGCATTAGGATGACGAGCACGGCTGCGCAAAATCAAGTAATGACCAGCCAAATCTCCTTTGGGAACCTGAGCCTCCGGATCAACCTTAGCATCTTCCTGCAAATATTTTAATACTCCGTTTCAACCTATTGCACAAGTATAAAGAAAAATGAATCAATAAGCTCATAACTCATAATAAAAAAACTTAAGTATCTCATCAGTCATTAAATATTCTTATCAGGATACGGTATCAACTGTTCGTTCCACCAGAATACAATTATGAAATTTAAAATGAACAAAGAAACTAATGTTACGAGTGTCTATAAATATGCAAAACTAAGATAACACAAACAGAAAGTTTATAGCTATACATTATACAAGGTATCTTGTAACGAAAAAAAATCCAGAAGCATAATTAGATAATCCAGCCATTTGACAGCTGATAACTAATCTCAGAATGACCACAACAATGGCCGTTTTCTACATTTCATCGAATAAAACTTGCTCCGATCTCTTTCCAAACCAAAATCAAGCAATTAGTTCCTATAATATTGTAGGACATAGTAGAAAATTTCTAAAATACAATAGACAAGCATAGTGTAGCGCATCTGGCCGTTAATCTAACCGTGGGATTTTCCTCGACGACTAATGGCTGCTCCATTTTTTTCGCCGCCCTCTTCTCGCTGAGCGCTTTAGTTATGATCGTCATCCTGGAGACAATTATAGCCCCGTAAAAGCAATTCACATAAATTCACTATCTCAAAGTTGAACGCTAATTATCTCTAGCGTAAATGGACAATAACAACCGAGAAAAACGGAATAACGCCGCAAACACACTAACAACAAGAATACTCGAAACTTGATTGATCGGTCGTCCGCACCCCACTACTCGCACTGACTCGCACTCTTTTCCTTTACTAAAAGGCGATGCGCAGTCTGCCCATGCGCACAAACCCTTCCCCAAGTAACAATCGGTCATTAGTCACGAACAGTCACGAATCAACCGAGTACCGTAGCGTGTGACGCATCTTCCAGTGCAGCTTCGTAAAATGTCAATATTTCACATAAAATTAAAAACAAAGCTAGCATCGCCACTAACACAGTACAATTAAAAATATATAAAAATTGTAAGTGAACAAAAAAATGGTGTAAATTGTAAACGCGTCTTTATGGGTTAATAGTGCAGAAGATACTCACAATGGCGCCACCATCGTCGTTCTATAAATTTCAGATGCGCTTGCGAATCTGAGGTGTGTGCAAGGTCACTCGGCGTCTCCGGCTCTAAGGGTGGGTCTGGCCTTTTTGTGGGAGAGGTCGCACATAGCAGGGATAAGTGCGATAAATTGAAAGAACCTCGAGGAAGCCCGAGAAGGGATCGAGGTCGCTCGAGGTCGACTCGGGCTCTCGACAGACCGTGAATATCGTTGTGAGGTTGAGGCTGGAACGTAGGTCCTTCCTTGGTCTACGGCATAGACACATTAGAGTAGAGACACAGTGCAGTTTCTTGTCGGTTTCCAACGAAGAGGTGCTGAATCTGCCGATAACGGAAACTACGGATAAGTTCCTCGTGATATTACTGGTGTCCGATCGCTGCTCTCTTTCTCCGTATCTAGTTGCTCTCCACAAGAAACTTCTACACGATTTACTTTGCTGTCCTGCACTCTCGATGGGTGCAGATACGCGGAGTGGGGGAAAACAAGCCGTGTCCGCCTAAATATCGCCGTGAAGCTTTATGCCGGAATATGTCAAGTTTAAAGATCGGTAAGATGAAAATACATGAGAATTAATAGTCAGACAAACTCATACAAAGTGCACTTTGAATTGACTACTTTATTTACGATACTCGAGAGACGACAGAGTATGCTGCTGAATGTATGTATGTATGTATATGAGTATGGAGGAGTCGAGTACAGATCCATACATATATATATTTGAGTGGCAACGATCGCACGGAATAACTAGCGATCGTTTTATTTATTTATCCATTGGTATTATGCAACACTCATTATTGTCGCATGTTATCTTATATTATTAATGATTGTTTTATTTCTGTTTTCTTATGCGAAGCGTCGATTATGCACTTGCTTGAGCTGCGATCAACGGAGCCCGATCGAAGGAGTGAACGCGATCAGTAGAAAAACACTGAAAATCAAGCTAAAGAATGAATGCCTGCTGCACTCGCGCCGCCGACACGACACAGCCAGGCTTAAAGTTCGTACAAGTAGTACGCGAGTAGCAGAAACTAACAGACGTACAACACTTATATCGCACATGGCAGCCATGAAGCATGGTACGTTGTCCCTGTGCTTTGCTTTTTATTATATATACTTGTATATTAAGAGTTACGACGATCAGTGTAGTTGTGTTGCGAAAGGCATCGGTGGGTCAAATTAGGGATAGAAGTGTGATCGGTGCATGGGAGACCGTTGAGACTGTATGTTTGTTATAGGCAAGACGAGTCAGGACGACGTGTGCTACGTCGTCGCAAAGTATGATTACGGGGCTCAGGGTGCCCAGGAGTTGGATCTACGTAAAAACGAGCGATACTTGTTGCTCGACGACTCCAAACACTGGTGGAGAGTACAGAGTGCTTGTGGACGAGCTGGTTATGTGCCAAGCAACTACGTTAAGAAGGAGAAGCCATCGCTGTTTGACAGCATCAAAAAGAAAGTTAAAAAAGGCTCTGGATCCAAGACTCTTCCGTCTAGTAACTCTCCGTCCCGGGCAGTGGAGTCACCTACCATGGCCCGAAGGTTGCCTGCAGATCCGAGCGAAGCAATTGGAACAGCTGTGGTCAAGTACAATTATCAAGCTCAACAAGCCGATGAGCTCTCACTAGTGAAAGGCACGAGAATCCTCATACTTGAAAAGAGCAATGACGGCTGGTGGAGAGGTCAATCTGGTAATCAAGCTGGGTGGTTTCCATCGAATTATACCCAGGAGGAAGGAGATGCCGATGATACCCTGCACACTTATGCAATGGCTGAGAACGTACTGGACATCGTGGTCGCACTATACTCATTCTCTTCCAACAACGACCAAGAGCTCTCCTTCGAGAAGGGCGATCGCTTAGAGATCCTTGATCGTCCTCCGGCAGATCCTGAATGGTACAAAGCGCGAAATGGTCAGGGTCAGATCGGTCTTGTCCCTAGGAATTACCTTCAGGAACTCAGTGAGTACCTTACGCAACCGTACCGTGAACGAGCTGCTGCCGGTATACCAGGCAACGAGATTGGCACTGGCGATTCTCTAGAACGAAGGCCTGACCCTGGCGACAGACCTCATCTCGTGGGAAAGCCTTGGTATTACGGTAGCATCACGAGGTCGCAGTGCGACACCCTACTCAACCAGCACGGCCATGACGGAGACTTTCTCATAAGAGACAGCGAGACTAATGTGAGTAAAATAGAATAAAAAAAGAGCAAAGAAAAGGCCACTGGTATCATTTGCGTAGTATAAATAATGAGAGTACCCGGATGCCCTGCCAAATTCTAATAATAAATACATTCGCTCTTTCAAGAGAACTTAATACTCTTTTTTTTTTCATTCGTCAGATGGGTGACTACTCGGTGTCACTAAAAGCACCAGGTCGCAACAAGCACTTCAGGGTGCACGTAGAAGGCGCCCTATACTGCATTGGCCAGAGAAAATTCCACACCCTGGATCAGTTGGTGGATCACTATCAGCGTGCTCCGATCTACACGAACAAACAGGGCGAAAAGCTCTACCTGGTGCGTCCGCTGCCTAAGGGAAATCCTAGCAGTAATGGTTGCTAGGTCTAAAATTAGTTATCTCCATTCCGGAGACGGACGTGGTGAAAGTTCAGAACGTCCAGTGGTATTCCATCAGGTCGCTTTTGGACTTTCTCGGTATCACGCGCCTGCCTAGTTATTAATATCAATATCATCGTCTCGTACGTTTCTACATAACGACATTAACATAATTGGTGAGCTCGTATATCATAGTGTTGCGAATATTATTTGTCCATTTTTACTACTCGATTATTTATTACCCGTAAGTAAATTGTGCGGCTTCTTCTCGCGGCGAGTCTTGTTTTGCGAATGTCGTGCTAATAACTGAGAACGGTATAAAACGCGGACAAGGAGGACAAGGA
>JARPRG010000125.1:308849-319143 GCA_031001745.1 Hartigia nigra | reverse complement strand
TGACGATGACGATGACGAGAAGAAGTATTACTGAGGATATGACACGGCAGCTACGTGACCATCTAGTTGACACAAAACGGCTTCTCTTTATATATCTATGTAATTGTACTACAGTGACGCGATAAAAAACGATCATGTTATTACAATTATAATATATAAACACTACGCATACTCTAGAATCACAACGTATAACGATCAAGTAACGACTATTATTATTAAAAAAAAAAAAAAAAAAAAAAACTCATGGCGAACGAGTTATCCCATATTCTTCCGTCTTTATACCTTTTATCCTCTAGTGTTCCTCCAGCTTTTAAATAATATCCCTTCCCTAAAACGAGTCTTCTTACTGGAAAATAAACAAAAAACGAAAACACCATATCGTTCGCTCTCCATCGGTTATAAGTTTACGCAAAGACTAAGTGTTCATTTGTGATTTTGTATTTATTAGAGCATTTTTAAGTAAATAAACCGTATTTAAGTGTGCATTCGTACTTTACGCATTGAGTTTATTCAATCACCTGTTTTGTCTTGTATTTAAAAATATTTTTTTATAATAATAAAACGATAGCCAGGATAAGGATTCCTTTTAGAAATTAGTAACAAACATTAATCTTTATTTAACGTGTATATTATATTCATAAATAAAAGTATTACTTTCGTTATATGAATAAAAGAGATTGGTGCTCTTAGAATTAAAGTTAATGGCACTAATTGCCAGAGTAAAGTCATGTATAGTAACAATTTGTCTAAGCTATACGTATCTTCAACGTTGCATTAGTTTTTTTTGTTCGTAAGTCCGTTTACAGGCTCCTCTTCACTCTCAGGATCATAAGAAAGGGTTGTTCGAATTTCGCGCCATATTGCCCACTCCCGTACCCACCTACGTAAAAGATAGTCTAAGTATCTTGCTATAGAGTAGATAGAATGGAAAAATTGTTAGCCACACGTTTTACTCACCATAAATGGATTCGCATGGTAAGCCGTGACCGATGGTTGCCATACTTTACCGGAGAATGGTGCCATCAGTTGACTAGATGGAATTACATCAGTAGTTCCTGGTGAACCTAGGCCCAACCACTGATGCTCTGAAACGATATAACAGTATTAAGATTAAAGTAACGAATGGTTTTAATGTATTAGAAATCACAGTGAAAAATTAATAGAATCTTTCTCATAGAACTCACCGTTGCTTCCTGGAAACTGCATTGGCCGGAAAGGATTTGCAGGATTGCACATTGGACTTTCCACCGATTGGAAATTATTGTTCATTAAATTTGTAGTAGGTCTCCAGAGATCGTCATTAGTAAATGGATTTGAGATTCCATGTCCAGCTTGATTGTTTCCTAGCCAGATAGGGTTCGTAGCTGTAATTATGATTGGATTAGTAATCCAGCTGCTAATTATTTCATGAAAGATTTAATCTAATGAAATGTATATGGTACCATTAGAATTAGTGATATCCCATGTTGAATTTGATGGAACGTTATTCTCTTCCTTTAATTGGGTTTGCTTCATTAATGAGTCCAGATCTTTTAGTGCTGCGTAGCGATCCTCTGATGGTGGGACATTTGTTCCATTGAAATTGCTAGTAAATGAACCCGTAGGTTGGACAGAGAGAATAGTGGATTCCATATCTGAAGAATTGCAAAGTGGTCGGCGTTAAATCTTTTTTCTGGCAGTTAAAATGTTTTTCTTATGCTAAATTAATAATAGGAGTCTATATCTCGTTTACATGAAAAAAGCACAAGCATTTCGAAATTTCTTGTCATATCTATTCATTCGTTACCATGCGTATGAATTCGACACACCAGCTATAGAGTGTTAAGTATTCCTGATAGAATGTTTCGGTAGAAGATTATACCCGCGACAAATTTTTCATAAGTCCAGAAATAAACCATGTTATAGTAAATAAAAGATCTTTGTTCGTTAAATGGGTATTCCATGCACGTACTTTTTGTTGAATCGAAGACAGGATTATTGTCAAAGTTGGCGAAGGACGGCTGAGGTACGATCGGCTGCGTAAACTGGTTGTTCGGTACAGCTGTAATAAAAGGATCTGGAACCTTGCTGAAGTCTGCGACGAAGTCCGGCGCGAATGAATTAGCATTGATAGGCTCTGGATTCTTAATTTTGGGAACCGGAACAGGCATGGATGTGCCGGACAATGGAACTCTTGGTATCGCAGTCTGATTTGAAGATGAATTGGATGGAGTAGAGGAGGAGAATGAATTGGAACAAGAAGTAGAAGTTTGGATAGCTTTCTGGCTAGTATTTTGATTAGCCAAGGACGGATCCAGATAGTATCTTTTCAATTCGTACTTGGCACTCATCAGATCCTTCATTTTTTGTTCGTCCTTGGTGTCCAAGTTTGGAGGGTTCGAATCAAGCAGACCCAGCCATATCCTACGACAGTACTCATTACCACGTTCTTTTATCAGATCAATCTCTTCTTGCGTGAATGTAGCCATTGAAATAGACTTGACACGATGTGGTGGTGTCAGTCCCCTCCTATAATTATACACAAAGATGCACATAATCAACACACTCCGCTGCCTCAACGAATACTCTTTGAAGATACATGACACTATGTAACTTCGTGGATAACATTGGACTTTGAACAATCTCAAAAGAAAATTTTGTTTCTGCGTTACAACGTCAGCTGACTAGATCTGTCACTTTGGCCTTAAAAGTCATAAGCGTATAAAACTCAATGAGTTCATGGCTCGGCAAACCTGCCACAAACTTCCTACTTCTCTAAATCACAAAGAAAGAGACGAAGAGTTTCTTCGCTCTATTTTCCTCAGAAAATAACTGAAAATACTTACAGCATTCCAGAGCAGGAGGTACAAACGAAGGAACCTATTGTCATATTGACGTAAGTTGGACCCCTTTGTCGACAATCGAAACATTCTTTATTTCCAGGCTGCGAGACCAGCTCGCGTAGTATCTTCAAGTTTCTTTCGTCTTGCTTTCTCTTCGCGGACGCCATGATCTGACCGAACGGTCAAACGGATTCTCACCCACTCTTCTTCTCAGTCAGGATCAGTCAGGATCAGTCAGGATGCACTTGCCAGCACTTGCGGAACTGACTCACCGCAGACACCCCCCGTACCCACAGATCAGATAGCGGTACACTTTCCTTGTTGCCGCTTGCTGCACTTCGTTGTCCCTAGGAAACTCTTGAAGCTCCATCTGTACAACACTGTGTACAATTAGAAAAGCTATTAAAACGAAATTGCGACGAATCTTTTGGTTATTTTTCAGGGTGACCGTTTAGCTTTATTCATGAGGAAGAAGCTTTAATTTTCAATCCTTGAATCTCTAATCTCTAGACCTAAATGTCATTTCATCTTTTCTAAATAGATCTCGAGGATAGGTAAAATTGTAGCTGTTTTAAAAGCTAAGAATGTCAATTAAAGCATGCCATGCAATGAATTTTACCCCGTTCCTAGTTGTCTATTTTAGCCTCTGTATGACCTTGGATTTTCTAATGATCCTTGTATGGTTTAAAGTTATCTAAAATTTATAATATAAATAACTTTTAAATGCGTATTAGAGAACTTGCTCCAAAAACGATTTTCATTTTTCTGTAGATTTTAGCTCACGAGGAAACTTGAATACAATCATGGCTGCTATAGCTGTTTCACCAGTTTCAAAAAGGTTTGTAAATATTGTTTTCATCTATGTCACTTCTTCTTTTATCTATATTTAAAAGAAAAATACATCTTTCGATAAGGACTTTGCAACAGTGCGATGTCAGACAAAATAGCGTTGTGGATCTAGACATAGATATGTTCCTCAAAATATCAAACTACGAGGACACTGTTAGACAATTGGATATTTATTATGGAATTGGTAAGTCTAATTGTCATGATTTTTATATACCATATTAAATATATATTTATTGCATTCTTTTCATTCGTAATAGTTAAACGACAAATACTCCATTACCAGAGTTGCATCACAGGACTCTTTCCACAAGTATCGACTGATAAAAATGTAGGAAGCGTTCGAGAGAGCATCTACTGTGCTGCAGCAATATGGAGCTTATATCAAGCATACCGGTAAAAATAATAATACATTTTATAGAATATCTCTTTGTCAAGCTTACGACTCATGTTGTTCCATTGATTTTTATTATTCGTCAGACGTATAGACGATGATCGTGGAAAGTCCTACGAGCTGGGTCAATCTACCGTAAAGTGCATGCGTGGTATTTTAGAATGTTGGGTTAAACAATCATCCAGGATTGAACTGTTCAAACGAAACCAATGCAATCGTTTTGCACTGCATTGTAAATTTCACTTGGTCACAGGAGATGAAATATTCCGTGATGCTGATTATTATCACTTGCAAGTACGTCATCTCCCATAGCTTATTTTATCAAGACAACTTATTTAGTTTTATTACAGATTGACGTAGTCTCCCTGTATCTGATCTTCCTGGTGCAGATGATTTCATCAGGCTTGCAAATTATTTACACGCAGGACGAAGTTGCTTTTGTACAGAATTTAGTATATTATGTAGAAAGGGCTTATCGAACACCAGATTATGGCATGTGGGAACGTGGAAGTCGTTACAACGACGGTACACCTGAAATTCACGCAAGTTCAATAGGGATGGCAAAGAGTGCACTGGAAGCTATAAACGGATGTAATCTTTTTGGTGAAAAAGGAGCATCCTGGTCAGTGATATACGTAGACATCGATGCACATAATCGAAATAGAAGCATCTTTGAAACTATGTTACCAAGAGAATCCAGTTCTAAGGTAAAGTTTACTAAACCTAATTAAAAAAAAGAAAAAAAGAAAAAAAGAAGACTATATATTTCCTCAATGCAGAGCGTAGATGCAGCGTTACTTCCGACGGTTTCCTTCCCAGCCTTTGCAACGCACGAGGAACTACTCTATTCAGAGACAAAAGCCAACGTAGTACGTCGGCTACGAGGAAGCTACGGTTTCAAACGATTCGCTAGAGATGGCTACAAAACAGTTCTCGAAGAACCGCACCGTCGCTACTACAAATCTGGTGAAATTAAGGAATTTGATAATATAGAATGCGAATGGCCACTTTTCTACATATTCATGATCATCGATGGAGTATTTAAGTCTTTGCCAGAACAAGTCGAAGAGTATCAAAATTTACTAAAACCACGACTGTGCAAGGATGCCAATGGAGGTATTATACGTATACGTATTATATTATCAAGTAAATCCTATATTACATTATAATATTTAATATTAACAATATCTACTTTGACAACAGATCCTCTAATTCCCATGTATTACTATGTGCCAGAGGAGAGTATAGAGGCTGAAAGAATTGAGCCAAACAGCACTTATCGTGTTCCTAGCGTCGAAGGTAGTGGACAGAAAATATCTGACATCGATACTTCAATAATTTATTTATGGAATCAATCAATGTTTGTTATCGCACAATTACTCACTGCTGGCCTCCTGCACATTAATGAACTCGACCCTATACGTCGTTATCTGCCATCGTACAATAGACCTAGACGAGCCGGTCGCTATTCAGCTTTTCAAGTAAGAAAAGCTTTTCTACATTCACATTGAATAATCTATAAGATCTGCCAAGAGGGAGAATATCGTGTCGAGTATGCGAGATCAATTTAAGCCTTGTAGCTTTATTTTCTTAAGATAATCAACGATTGAAAGTCAAACGATACGTTAATGAATTTTTCTTGCATTTTATACAGGCAAAGCCCAGCATCGTAAGTAATTATGTATTTATGCCTGCCTGTCTGTAATTTACCGAGTTCTACATGAATGCGTATCCGATGATATTATGACTTTTCTCTCATTCCTTTCTTCTATTAAAAATGTTTCAGTAGCCACGATGTATCTATGTATATTGCTATAGCATGCTACTTGATCCTTTCTTTTTTGACTCCTTAGTCCTTTGATTATGAAATAATCGTCATTCCTGTGCTAATGGAAGACTCATTTCTTTCATTGTCAGGGTACGCATACAGATCTTGTAGTGCAAATTGTCTTGATTGCTGAATCGATGAGATTACAAGCCATGATGGCTACTTATGGCATTCAAACACAGACACCTCATGAAGTGGAACCTGTTCAAATACTCTCTTCTACGCAACTCGTAAAAGTTTATCAGAGGCTCGGTGTTAATGACAAATTGAATTTGGAAGGCAGACCAGCTAGACCAATTGGTTCTCTAGGTACCAGTAAGGTTTACAGAGTCTGCGGAATGACTGTACTCTGCTATCCCTTGATTTTCGAGGTCTCTGAATTTTATTTGTATCGTGATATGGCTTTATTAATCGATGATATCAAAACGGAACTGCAATTCGTTGGAAAATATTGGAGACTCTCGGGTCGACCCACTGTCTGTCTACTGATACGAGAAGAACACATGAGGTGAGGGATGCGGTCATTCAAATTATTCTTTCTTACATTATCTTTTAATTAAAAAGAGGAATACGCAAATGTGTAGAGATCCTCAATTCAAGGAAATGCTGGATTTATTCGCAATGCTTAAGAAAGGATATTGCGATTCTACTAAAGTGCGAATTGGTCGTTTACAAAATCTCATCTCATCCTCTTGCATAGGTAGACATATTCGTTCGATTGGCTTGCAACACTTTTCCGTGTTCTTTATAAATTATTATCTAATTTCAGAACATCTGGACTTTATGAGCACAATGGAAACGGATCTGTCTCTATCGCAATTTAAACAATTAGAACACGATTATATCGGTTATCAAAGTTTGACTGATGTACCACGTGCTTTATCTTACACCGAAGACATAAGTGATTACTCGGTAAATTAATATTATTCTTTGAAATTTGCAATCACACATTTTTACATATATTACATTTTCTTTCAGAAATACATGAACCAGCCCATTTGCAATGTCATCTGTGAAATTCGCAATACAAATGGACTTTATGCCAAATGTCAGCTGTACCATATTCTCCTGAAGAGGGAAGGAATTGATTACGAGATCAATGGATTGACTGGTATTGTCTACTGCCAATAGTCTAGATTTTTTGTTGCTTTATAGTTTTATTTTAATATTATTTTTTAGTCGGCGACAATCTAAGAGCACTCTATCAACAAGCTGGTGGTTTACGGTACTGGATGGCTGTCCGTTATTGCAGTAGTTTACTGAATCATACTGTGGATAGTATCAGTCCCTTCATTACTGGGGTACTTGTCAAAGGAAAACAGATAACCGTTGGCGTCATTGGCCACGAGGAAACGGTATTTGACAAACCGATGACTCCAGCTGAAATACAATCCGTTATGTATTCCACTATTCAACCCCATGACGTAGTCCAAGCTGTATTACAGCAGGAAATTTTACTTTATTGCGGAAGACTCATTGGAACGAATCCTGAGATGTTTAAGGGAATATTGAAAATACGAATTGGGTATACATTTTTATATTACTATAAAAATTGATCATCTGGAATAATGGTGTCAAGGAGATTTTTTTGTCTTTTATCGCAGATGGGTTTTGGAGGCAATGAAGCTCTACTTAGAAATGTATGTCAAGAATTCAAAACCTATAGGAAACTATAGTCCTTATGAGATCCGACAATTTCTCATCAAAGTTCTGACTGTCAAAGATTGGGCTAGATCAGAAAAGTATTTAAAATTTACATCTCGAATATGAATTAGAGAGACCAACGTCCATATGATGTTTACTTCTTTTTTTTTTAGCTTAACTGTTCTTGGTCGAAGAAAAATCGAGGGTAGTCTCTGCAGAGTACCTGGCCACTTTTATAATCAGGTCTGGGAGGTACTGGTCCGTTGTCCAGGTGGAATTTACGTAAATGGTCGTGAGTTGCCTCAGCAACCTACTTTGTCCAACATGACCAGATCGGAATTGACATTTGCTCTTCTCGTAGAGTCAATTTTACATCACATCCAGCTGCCAGAATACCGACAAATCGTTGTCGAGGTAAAAGAAAAACAATTGAAGCAATTCATTCTAATTTTTAATGAATTCTTTTAAAATATTTACAGCTACTGAGCATAGTCTCAACGATCTTACTTCGCAATCCAGAGTTGACCTTTCAGAAACCCCTGGATCTCAATAATCTTGTCGAGGATGCCTTTGTGATGTATTGCAAGGATCATAATATTGAAAATACAAAAGATAAGACTCTATTCTTCTCAGCACATTATTCTCTAACAACAGGATGCCTCGCAAGGGCTGTCGTAAACAATGTTCTTATGGGAGGCTGCATGAGTACTGTGTGTGATATAAATGATAGCATTCAGTCCCACGAGATGTGCAAAATAACGTGAAAATATCTTGTAGTATTTTAAATAGTTGATGTTACATGCGTTAATAAATTTTATCTGTGAATACAAAGTTTGATTTCTTTCAAAGAACTTCGGTGTATCGCGTTGCCATTATCAGCGAATAAAGTCCTTAAAAACAAAAAATATATATCTACTTTATTAAATGACATTCAACGCTTCAGTCGATTATGAATCTTTGATCTTTGCTCGTCTTTATCTTTAGACAATTCTTGGCTATGGCTTTTGCCTATTTTGAATGAACCGCGCAATCAGCAAGAATTACCAACTCAGAATTGCTCAGAATTATATTCCTAGAATCTACTGACTCTCAAGATGGCGTCGCTATATTAAAGGTACGTTCCGAATTGACTGCTCAGTGCTTCCCAGTACGACGAGTAACGTTGTATCTGGTTGTATCCCTTTTTGACTTGCACGCATTAAAGTAAGACACAAAACTATGCTTGCGTCACTTTCAGCGGCTTTACTTTACAGGTGATAGAAACATCAAAAGTTCCTACGCGAATGTCGCTCCTGTATCTTCTAGGGATTTTATTTTGTGTTGTGCTTGAGGGAAAGAGTCTTGCCGGACTGAGCAAGCCGGACATTTTGGTAATTGTTGACAGGATTTTACGTTCCACGGATTTTCGAGGAGGTTTTATCACTGGCTTCGCAATAGGGCGGTTGCCCTATAGGGTTTTACTATGGCGGAATACTTAGCTTCAATTTTCGGAACCGAGAAAGACAAGTAAGTTTAAACTTTCACGTGTCTTTTGGCTTCTTCCCTTATGTACACTGGTTCTGATTATAGCGTCTTCATCTTTCAGAGTGAATTGTTCCTTTTATTTCAAAATCGGCGCTTGTCGACACGGCGACAGATGCTCCCGTATTCACAACAAACCGACTTTCAGTCAGGTATGTCAAATACGAATGTACGCTGTTTAAATATTACCAGGAAATATTATATGGGTGCTTATCGTTGCAGACTTGTCTACTCCAAAATTTATACGTGAATCCGCAGAACTCTGCAAAGAGCGCCGATGGCTCGCATTGTAAGTTTTTTTTTACACATAATATTGAAAAGAAATGCTTCTACTTTCACTCGTGTCCATGATCCTAATTATATTTGCAGTGGTTGCAAATGTATCCGACGAAGAGATGCAAGAGCATTACGATAACTTTTTCGAGGATGTCTTTGTGGAATGCGAAGATAAATATGGAGAAATCGAGGAGATGAATGTTTGTGATAATCTTGGAGACCATTTGGTCGGTAACGTCTATATAAAGTTCAGAAGGGAAGAGGATGCGGAGAAGGCAGTAAACGATTTAAACAACCGATGGTTCGGTGGTAGACCGGTGTACGCAGAATTGTCACCAGTAACTGACTTTAGAGAAGCCTGCTGCCGTCAATATGAAATGGGGTAACTCTCAGTCACTGCTCGATCATGAAAACAACTGAATGCAAATAATATATATTATTGAATTTTCAGAGAATGTACCCGGTCGGGTTTCTGCAACTTCATGCACTTGAAGCCAATCTCACGAGAACTCCGTCGCTATCTGTATAGTCGTAAGAAGGGCGGCAAAGGAAGATCACGTTCACGTTCACGGTCCCGTGGACGCGATCGCAAGCGCAGATCTCGATCCCGTGAGAGACGTTCACGATCAAAAGAGAGACGTAATAAGGGTAGAGAGGACAAAGGTCGTGACGGTCGTTCTGGTCGATATTGATTAATGAAAACTTTCTATTACATTTTAAGCATCGTTTATTCTATCTTTGTCACTCGAAAGTCGTTCTATTCATTAAGGCAAGAAAGATTCCCGTTTCAAACGTGTACTGTGCACTCTATAAATTTATAATAAAACAAAATATTCCACCAGAATTCTTTTTTTTATTTCAACCAGGTTATTAGACTATTGCAACCAGATACACAGAGAAATAGTATTTGATGTCTGAAGTTATTCACCATTTTTTTCCTACGGAAATTACATAAGGACGTTC
>JARPRG010000125.1:281933-299865 GCA_031001745.1 Hartigia nigra | reverse complement strand
GACACTTCAATCCAAGGAAGGATGGCAGCAACTTTATTTTTTCTGACCTCATTCGTCAACTGGGTTACTTCACTTTAGACATTTTTTTTTTCTCGCAGCACGCTGAATATTTGACATCGCTCACCCTGGCACAGAGATTCATGGCGCGTATTGACCTCCTCTCCTCTCTCCTTCACCCTCTGTGCATTCATGACGTGCTTGGATCTACGCACAGTGCACTTTGACCCTTAAAGTTGAAACCAGTTGAGATATATTTCCATTGATTTGCAGTCGTGCATCAGTATTATCAGTCGGAGGTGAACAACGAGTACGTTATCCGCGGCAACGCGGCCATTCTTAAATGTAGCATTCCGAGTTTCGTGGCGGAATTCGTGCAGGTCGTGGGCTGGCAGGATGACCAAGGAAATGCATTCAATCCGGATGAAAGCGAGGGTAGAGCATACAGGATCTTTAAAATATTATCATGAAATTACGAATCCTCGCAGCTTTCACTATTGAGAGTAACGAGCAGCGGCAGCGACGAGACATCTTCTTCTGGAGGCTCTTCTAATTTTTTTTCTGTTTTCTTTTTATTTGCCTTTTTGCCATTCAGTCGTCACGCAGTATTACGAGGCGGAAGTGGTGTCGGAATACGTGATTCGCGGCAATGCTGCTATCGTCAAGTGTACCATTCCCAGCTTCGTTGCTGAATTCGTTTCGGTCGAATCCTGGGAAGGCAGCGACGGTTCCTCCTACAGGGCGTCGAGTGATTATGGTATTACGAATAACTGAAATACTTGTGAAAATACTGTAGCTATCGAGGGTGCGGCGTCACAGCGCGAGCGGCAGCACGTGGAGCGAAAGGAGAAAAAGGGGAAATATGCCGATTGACCTAGATTGACCTGAACTCATCTTAATATTTTTAGTGGTCACGCAACCCTATAATCCTGAAATATTGACGGAGTACGCGATCAGAGGGAACAGCGCCATTTTGAAGTGTAGCATACCGAGTTATATCGCGGAATTCGTAACAGTGGAAGCTTGGATCCGCGAGGATGGAGAGACGTACGTTCCTGGACCAATAGACGATCAGGGTATAATTCTAAGAATTCTCGATAACAATGATCATTCGCTCTTCGATTAATCCAATCGATCAGACGATCGAGCCACCGGAGCAGTGGGCTGCCAATTAAAAAACAGTCTGTTGCCACAGAGCCAAGTAGCTCTGTATATCTGACATAAATCCCAACAATGAGATTTTGTTAATTAACAATTTTTGCTTGATTACTTTTTTCTTGGCGCGAGCAGTCGTCTTGCAGTTCTACGTGACCGAGGCTGAGAACGAGTACGTGATTCGCGCGAATAGCGCCATTATGAAATGCAAAATTCCAAGTTTCGTGTCGGAGTTTGTTTACGTCGATCAGTGGGTAGCAGACGACGGGACTATTTACGCGCCTGGCAGAGAATACGGTACAGGACATAGAACCTGAATTTACGTCGACGCAACCAGAGTAGAATTATGCTGCTTGCTAGTGGTCCTCGCAAGAAAGGCGCCCATCAAAATAACAGATGAATCGAACACTTTTTTTACTTTCGATTAAAGGACAGACCTTTTAATGTTTGGCAAGTCGATTGGCGCGCTTTTTTTAAAGAAGACCCTTAGTAAGTCATTCTATCGACACTTTTCCCTCCGGTTAACCAGGAGCCTCCTTTTGTATCGATAAGGACAAAGATTATCTGCATAAGTCAAAGAGAGACGGGACGGGTCGTCGAGTATTGGAAATCTTTCTGACCATCTTTTCTCTCTCTCTCTCTCTCCTTTGCACCGGGACTCGCGCGTTGCAGTGGTGCAGCAGTTCTACGAAGCAAGAGTCATTGACGAATTTGTCTTAAGAGGCAACACTGCCATCCTGAAGTGTCTCCTGCCAAGCTTCGTGGCTGATTTCGTGGAGGTGGTCGAGTGGCGAGCGGACGACGGTTCTTCCTTCACGATCGAGAGTCACGAGGAGAAGGGTACAGAGAAATCGAACGGCATTTTCTTTTCTTTCTCTCCTAAGAATAATTGGAACATTAGGAACACGGGGCAGTGGCTGTGAACGGAATCAAATAAATTCGTTCGTACGAATAAAGATAGCTACAAATACTTTTGCAGTTGTCTCGCAGTACTTCGAGGCGCAGGTTTACGATGTCTTTGCGATTCGTGGTAACGCCGCCATATTCAAGTGTCAAGTACCGTCGTTCGTGGGAGATCACGTGGACGTGGCTGGTTGGATCGATTCCAACGGTGGCAGCTACCTTGCCGATCAGGAGGAGTCCTATGGTATACACTAAAAAGTTCACAAGAGTCACTATGAATTTGTCTGGCTGGGATGGCTTTCCCCGTTTTGTCGACGCGCCTCTCGCGTCTCACTTTGTCAATTCGGGAACCGTGTCTGGTTGCAGTTGTCGGGCAGCGCTACGCAGTGAATGTCATGGACGAACATGTCCTGCGAGGGAATGCGGCCATTATCAAGTGTCACATTCCAAGCTTTGTCGCCGAATTCGTCCAAGTCGACTCTTGGCTAGAGGACGATACCACTGAGATATATCCGAGTCCTGATTACGGTACACAATCTCTACCTATCCTACTCTGTCTTATCACGAGCCTCGACTCTTATCTTTAGTTCCGCCTGGGTAACCCTTTGCGCGTAGATCAGGCCTTTCCGACCGACCGGCCGACTTGCCCGATAATTCTCATTCGTTATCAAGTGCAACTCTCGCGGAATTGTATCGCGTGCGTTCTCCCTCTCTCTTCCTTTACGCATTAGCGATCGCTGCTCTAACGTCCAGGAAAAGTTAGCGATGTCAAAGACTCGTCGTCCGTTACCCGATTTTTAGCCGAAATCTTGCTGAAGAAAAAAAAAAAGAAAAAGAAATTGAATGAAAAATAAAATATCGGTTTATCTTGATTCGTACGACGTTGACTGCCGCTGCTCGCGCTGTCCCCGACCCTGTTCCCCGTATAAAGTCAGACCCGAATCCCACTCCTTCCCTACCATCCACTCTAAAAGTAGCTTAGTTAGCTGATCGTTTTTGTTCGTTACTCGGGCGCACTTAACTGTATCGAATTGAGAGAATATACTGCTGGCTCAGGCTGAGAGGCTAATCGAGAGTAGAAGGAGAGGAGAATGGCTCGTCCGCGGGAACATGTATTCCTAGACTGTTTTTCCTAAGTCTAAGCGTCTCTTTGGATAGACCCTTCTACTGTAGCAAACTATACATAACTACGTGAACTTCAGTATGTTCCGCGTTGACGCGCCCGGGCTATTCGCTTCTCCCTCTTCTGCATGTTTTATTAACTTTTTATCTCTATCTATCTCTCGCCGAGTCTTCGAGTATTATTTGTCTCGCGAGGGCACAAGTTAAATTCGAAAGAGTCCTTCATTACTTTTCGTAGATTTTTAACGGAGACGTAGATTAGGCTCTGTCCTACCGGAGGGACTTTGGTTGATCGTGGCTTTTGCATGCTTCTTCTCAAAGTCCTATCGTACCGCTAGAGTATTGTATGACTTTGAGTGCGCAGCACCTTGTGACACTTGGAAGCCAAACTGATCAATTCTTTGTGTCTGGGGGGTGGATCAGATGGAAAGTACCTGGTGCTGCCTTCCGGTGAATTGCACATCAGAGACGTTGGACCCGAAGATGGATACAAGACCTACCAGTGCAGAACCAAGCACAGACTTACCGGAGAAACCAGACTGTCGGCTACCAAGGGACGTCTCGTCATCACTGGTGAGTTCATCCTTCCAAAATTACGAGATTATTCTCAACCTACGTTTCTGGTCCACGCGACATTTTCTCATTGATTTTATACGTTTTGTCGTTCTTCAAAAGACTATACGGATCTTCAAATAATAATTGTATCGCGGATACCTCGCGTGCTCTTGTTTAGAATGAACATTGAAGCATTACGAAACGCACGACCAGAATCGTACCGCGTGTTTCAAATATAGGCGCCATAGCGCAAAAGAGTGTCGTCGTTTTCACTTTCTGCAAAATATCGATTTTTTCTTCAATGTTAAAAAGTTAGTCGAAGCACTGAAGTTTTTACTATGGCAAAGGGGTAGTATCTGGTATACCTATATGTATATCGGTACGTTGTTAGGTATGCAGAGCAGCCTGTGTAATTATTGTCTTAATTGATGAAAGGAGTGCATAATGAATAAGTTACGGATAACGGGTATATCCGTCTGTACTATGACGTAGAACGACGCCTATATTTGAAGCACCCATGAATGAAGCGATCGATTCTTTGCTGCCGGTTCTCCAGCATTTCCGTCCTTGAATTTCCGAGCCTGATAAATTCTATCGAAGATCGCGGTTCGATCTATCGACAAGTTCATTGATTGCGCAGAGAATCGATTCGCGGAAGACCTTCTTTTAGAACTAGGAACGCATGTTGACATTTGCCAGCGAGCTCGGTCCCAGCCGCGAGAAGATTCTTCTTGAAATCTTTTTTTTTTTTTCCCTGTAATTTCGAAATTGAGCCTGAAGTAATGTGCACGGATCTCAGGAGTCTCGTGAGTCCGCGAGACCGGAAGCTGATGGACCGAGTTCGTTGACAACCTGAATGCTGGGACAGGGTACCCCTGCGGGCACGCGCCACCGCCCGCTCAAGTTCCCACGAATTCCCGCTCTTTGATCGTTCATCTCCAAATTCTTTGCTTCGCTCTTGCACTTCTCACGTCCTAAGGTAAGTTTCTCGTACGGAGGAGGCTCTCCTAACTTTGTCTCTCGTGACTGTCGCAAGAGAAAGACGTGTGTATGGCAGGCAGGATCGACCGAGGAGGAGTTAAGCTCGTGTTTTTAAGTCGGGGCCCAGCAGGGGAGACCCGGTGCGAGCTCAACCTTTACTTTTGATACAGAGCCCGTGGGAAGCGTAAGACCCAAGTTTCCGAGTTTGGACAACATAAATGGACTTTCGACTGGTTCGAAGGGCAATGTGCCGCTTCTGTGTCCGGCACAGGGATTCCCGGTTCCATCATATAGGTACGAGATACAAGCTAGAATAGCTCCAAACGAGAGAAAGAACACGGGATAAGGAAGGTCGGATAAAAGATTTTGAAAAACAAAAGACATCTTAAGATTATCTTTATTCATTATTGTCATGCGAATGCAACGCTTTCAGAAGAGTCCTGTCTTCTTCGAGCACGTCCATCATTCCTCTTCAGGTTTCTACCCTATTTCTGATCAAGACAGATCGAATTCTCTCGTTTGCTCTCATTGGCTCTCGTTATCTCTCTCGTTAAACAAAATGCCCTCTCTCTCTCATTCTCTCTGCAGGAGAACGAACCTCTTCGTCGTAAAGTTATTCGTTTCTAGAGCCCGTGGGAAGTGTTCGTCCGAAGTATCCAGCCACGGACGACATTCGTGGATTTAGAACGGTCGTTCAAGGATTAATCGCAGTTCAGTGTCCGGCTCAGGGGTTCCCCGTTCCCATGTACAGGTAGAGATGAATTTTTCCAATTTTTCTCTTTTATTTTTCTGTCTTTCTCGAATACTTCAGAGCCTATCGGCGGCGTCAGACCGAAATTCCCGACGATCGACGACTCTAGGAGTTTCCGTACCACGAGAGACGGCTCGGTTACGTTATTGTGCCCTGCCCAGGGATTCCCTGTGCCTCGCCACAAGTAAGTCGCTTGACCTTCGAACTCATCAGACTCCCATTTTTGGATTTGAATGTCCTCAGAGCCGGTAGCCAGTGTTCGTCCGAAATTCCCAACGATGGACAACTCACGAGGATTCACTTCGATCCTCGGAGGGGCCTTGACAATGCTGTGTCCTGCGCAAGGGTTCCCTGTTCCTCTGCATAGGTGGGCCCAGTTTATTAAAGAATTTTCGCGATCTCCTTGCCCGTAGAGCCTGTCGCCAGCACGAGGCCCAAATTTACGATGACCGAGAATTCCAGAACTTACACGGTCGATCGCGGAATAGCCTTGACGATCTTCTGCCCGGCTCAGGGGTTCCCTGTGCCAAATTACAGGTAGACGACGATTCTTCTTTCTTAGCTTCGCAAGTACCGTTGTTCTTCTTTGATTTGATCGTTCTTAGAACCAGTCGCTAGCACACGACCCAAGTTTTCCACCACTGAAAATATACGGGGATACACGGTTCCAATGGACGGCACCATGACGTTATTCTGTCCGGCTCAGGCATTTCCGGTTCCAGCTTACAGGTATACACCTATCTACCTAGATTAACCCAGAAAGAAAGCCCATGTTTCTTGCGCAATTGGCAATTGGCGCTGTCGCGCGGGGTCCTCTGTTGCCGTGCATTCGATTCGGTCTTAGACCAGTTGATATTATTTTTTTTTTTTGGTTGAGGATAGAATAAGAAAAAAAAGTAAATTTGTCTCCGGCAGAGCCTGTCGCGAGTACTTCGCCGAAATTCCTTAGCCTGGCCGATTCTCAGGCATTCAAAGTAATGGTCGACGGTGCGATCACTCTCTCGTATCCTGCCCAAGGATTTCCCGTTCCGTCGTACAGGTAACTATTGGACGAGGAGCGATATGCCTATATATAGCTGTCTCTTTCCTAGAGCCCGTGTCCAGCGCGAGACCGAAATTCTCCGGCTCGAGCGATCTCCAGCGATTCTCAGTCCAGTCACTTCGGAGCGTGACGTTGCTGTGTCCTGCCCAAGGATTTCCGCGTCCTGTTTATAGGTAGGATTCCTTTTGAATTTTTCAAATTTATCGCCACTCTTGAGTCTCCCGAGCACGAGGGGTTCCCTGGATTCAGTTGTCGGGTCAGGATGCCAAGATGCCAGGATGCCAGGTTGCCAGGTTGTCGTGGGATGATGCTTAGGAGTACTTTCCATCTTTCTAGAACCAGCCTCCAGCTCCAAGCCACAATTTCCTTCGGTGAACGACGTGGGTTTGCGAGGACTTAAAGATTCGAGTATTAGCCTCCTGTGTCCTGGCCAAGCTTTTCCCGTGGCTACCTATAGGTAGGTGCTCCCTCAGACACTCGGAGCCTTTACAAATGAAACCAGGAGTATCCTCGTCTCAGCATCACGATACCAAGAAGAAGGTACCTTTGTAATTGACATTTATTCGCAAAGGGATCATGGGTAACGCAAAAATTCAAACTCCAACGTGACTTTGCCAGTCGGGTTGAATTGTGAATTTTTGGCTAGGCAGTCGGACAGTCTCGAATTAATTTGTAGAGCCCGTGGGCTTCGTCAAGCCCAAGTTTCCAACGAGCGACAAGAGTCGCACCTTCGATATCGCCATGGACAAAGGTGTTCCACTGGTCTGCCCTGCACAGGCTCATCCTGTCCCAGTCTTTAAGTAAGTTTCCGGTTACGTCACGTCAATACACACATCCCGCTACTGCATTGTTAGAGCCCGTGTCGAGCAGTAAACCGAAATTCACGACAATGGACATGATGGCGCTGCAGCCGAACGTCGCCGAGGAACGTGATGTGGCTCTGCTGTGTCCTGCTCAAGGGTTCCCTGTTCCTGCCTCAAGGTAGCCAATCCGGATGAACTAGTTGTTTCTCTTCTTACTTGGCAGAGCCTGTCTCGAGTACAAAACCATCCATGACTGCGCTAGACGTTAAATCGACCAATCCTGCTGTCGCTCTAGGACAGTCTGTGACTCTCCTATGTCCCGTGCAGGGCTTTCCTGTCCCAGCATTCAGGTAATTCATTCTCCAGTGATCCGCTGCTTCAATCTCTTTTTCATTAGAGCCCGTCTCGAGTTCCAAAGCAAAGTTTACGACGGTCGCAGTCAAGGCTCTGGAGCCTGGTAGCCGTCTAGGACAGGCTGCTACGCTCCTTTGTCCGGCGCAGGCGTTTCCGGTACCAGCCTTCAGGTATATCTCAGCTACGCAATTCGGAAATTGGTGGGTCCTGCAGGGTGATCCTTCCTGGCATTCCAAGCTCTTGTCGCATTTCTTCGTCTTAAGGCCCTGCGCACGTAATCCTCTTCGTCTTCAGAGCCCGTGTCGAGCAGCAAACCCAAATTTTCTGGAGTGTCCGTAAAGACATTGGAGGTGACGGTCGCAAGAGAGAGAGACTGCACTCTTTCGTGTCCTGCGCAAGGATACCCAGTTCCAGCATTTAGGTAGGATCCTGTCGCTTAACCCTTAGCATCTTCTCATTGTCAGAGCCGGTGTCCAGTGCGAAACCCAAGTTCACGAATTCCGATATAAAGGTCGTTAAGCCCACCTCGTATTCGAGCGCGCTAGCGCTGACGTGTCCCGCTCAAGGATTTCCGCTTCCTATAATGCGGTCAGTACCTTCTTAATTATCAATATTTATTCTTGCTAGAACCCACTTCGAGCGTCAAACCGAAATTCCCCACGAACCACAAACTCGAGTTGGTAGAAGTTGCCTTGGAACATTCTACGAGCTTGCTGTGTCCTGCCCAGGGTTATCCGGTTCCAATTTCGAGGTGAGAAATCCCATGAAAACTCACTCATGCCCACTGTCTCGGGCAAAAGGAGCTCCTCCTGTCCCGACATTCAGCTCCTTCACGTAGTCGCTCGATGTCCCATTCAACTTTTCCTCTTACCGCTTCTAGAACCAGTCGGATCAAAGTCTCCGAAATTCTCGACAGACGATACGCTGAGAGCTTTCAATCGTTACAGTGGCTCGGGCGTCGCTTTGCTTTGCAACGCCCAGGGCTACCCGACGCCTAACTTCAGGTAAGATCATCCTTAGACAGTGTCGTCGTCGTCGTCGTCGCCGCTCGATGACAACGTGACCCCTGGGGGGACCCTGACTCGCTTTGCCATTCACTTAGTTTTCAATTCCCTGAACGATTTTCCTAGAACCCGTGGGATCGAAGCCGCCGACCTTCTCCACGGACGACTCTCTGAGCGCCTTCGTTAGGCGTCGCGATGCCAATCTGGCTCTCATGTGCAATGCACAGGGGCATCCTGTTCCAATAGCAAGGTAACGTTGTGATATAAGTCAGTCGACTGGTATAAACGGTTTCAGAACCCGTGGGCGCCAAGTCTCCAAAATTATCCTCGGACGACCTCAGTAGAACGATCAGAAGGCACAGGGGCCAGGAGCTGGCTCTGTTTTGCGCAGCTCAGGGGAGCCCTGTTCCAACCACTAGGTAATCGCTGTAATTCGCAACTCCATCTTATTTTTTCCCTACAATTTAGAACCTGTCGGAAGCAAAGCGCCAGCTTTTGCCGGGGATGTCAAATTGTCCTTATTGGTGCGACGCGTCAAATTGCCAGTTAGTCTTCCTTGCAGTGCACAGGCTCATCCGCCACCGGTTACTAGGTAGGCAAAGATCCAGATAATTAGTATCCTTGCAAGCTCACATGAGGGGGGGAACCCTGTCCGGCGGAAATGGCTCCTCATCCACTTAGTCTTGTGTTTATTCGTTGTTCTTTAGAACCAGTCGGAAGCAAAGCTCCTACGTTCCTCGGAGACGTCAAGTCCTTCTTTTTCCTTCGCAAAACGGCATTGGGCGTGAGTCTACCTTGCAATGCCCAGGGGCACCCGGTTCCAATCACTAGGTACGATATTACTGAATGTAAAAATATGCAGATAGTAACGGGATGCTTTCTTTTTCCTTTTTCTTTTACAATCATAGAACCTGTCAGCAGTAAGGCTCCTAAATTTTCGAGCACCGCGATACTCTCTTGGTTCGAGGAAAAATACGGACAAGACTTCTCGCTGTTCTGTCCGGCTCAGGGCTTCCCAGTCCCGGCATTTAGGTGTGTAAAGGATCCCCTTTAGTAAACAATTATTCCTTGATGTTCCTGGCTCACGACATCAACCATATATACAGAACCAGTCGGCAGTAAGGCCCCAAAGTTCTCGAGCAGCAACAAACTCTCGTGGTTCGAGCAGAGATCCGGTGAAGACTTCGCGCTTTTCTGTCCAGCTCAGGGCTTCCCTGTCCCGGCGTTTAGGTGCGTAGAAAACATTGAATTATAATCGTGTCGATGCCGATGACTGATAAGATCGAAAAACAAAACAGAACCGGTTGGCTCGAAGGCACCAAAGTTTTCGAGCGACGCGAAGAAGGCCTGGTACGAAAGAAGCACTGGTCAGGATCTCACGGTGTTCTGTCCCGCTCAAGGATTTCCGGTTCCGTCTTATAGGTATTATCTAACCGTTTGATTAACGATAGGAGCATGATCACTTGATATTACCTAGAATCCAAGGAAAGTAAATGGTGTGTGGTCCGTCGCAGGGTAACCCAGTCCCGGTTCTTGGGTGAATCCGTCGAGTAACTAGCTTAAGCTTCGCACGAATCCTTGTGTCCAGAACCCGTAGGAAGTAAAGCACCTTCGATCCTGGGAGAGAAGGGAAGCCTAATGGAGAGACGGGCTGGCATTCCGATCGTGGTCCCCTGTCAAGCTCAAGCACACCCTGTCCCAACTTTTAGGTAAAATATGAAAATAATTAAGTCCCAGGTTAATCGAGGACTAATTGTTGTTTGATTTGGGCTTTTTCTTGTTTGCATTGATAAAAGAACCCATGGGTAGTAAAGCACCTTCTATCACGGGAGACGCGAAGCGGTGGTTGCAAAGCCGAACACGAGCGGAATTGGTGATACCGTGCCAGGCGCAGGCGCATCCGGTTCCGGCATTCAGGTAGAGTCACTTCGCTTGGACTTTTTTCCACTTGGTGGTTGCCTTCCCAGAACCGATGGGGATGAAGGCGCCGAAATTCTCGACGGACAATCGCGTCAACTCGTTCTTGCGTCCTGCGGCTGGATCCTATGCTCTGCAATGTCCTGCGCAGGGTTTTCCTGTTCCATCGTTTAGGTAATTACCTTCGGATCAATAACAGTTATGTCATTTCGTTTAGAACCAATGGGATCGAAGGCGCCAGCTTTTCAGAATGACGCCAAGAGTAGCACGTTTTTGCGGGGTGCAGGCTTAGCTTTGAGCTTGCTGTGCTCTGCCCAAGGATTTCCCCCACCAATTCATAGGTAAATAAAGATCCTTTTCTCTTAGCGCGATAGAGTCCTTGCTCTTTGAACGGGAGGTACCCTGCATGGGCCATAGTGTCTCAGTACCTCAGTACCTCAGTATCTCAGTATTCGGGAACATGCAAAATTAGAGAATCAACCTCGAAATTCGATTCACTGGTAAAAATCTACCCGCAGAGCCCGCAGGACGAGTCTCTCCGAAATTTCCAAAATCAGCGAAAAGCGACTCCTTCGAAGTGGCCAAGAACACGGAACTGAGCCTACTCTGCGACGCCCAGGCATTCCCTGCTCCCACTTTTAGGTCAGTCTTGTCAGTCTTGTCAGTCTGTAAATTCCCACGTTCTTCGTAGAACCTGTGAACGGTGCAGCACCGAAAATCGCATCCACTGCAAAGTACGACGTGCTCTTGAGGGCCCAAGGGATGGAAGTGACGATGCTGTGTCAAGCTCAGGGTCATCCACTTCCAGTATTTAGGTAATTCCACGTCTTGCTATACGTACCAGTTGCTCAAGTTGATCTTGCGCCTCAAGCTGAGGTAATCAGGGTAAGTAGAGTCGCAGTGCCCAGGCGGTGTCCCTGCTCCCATATTCAGTTTCGCGTTGCCTTAATATAATAAGTTCAGATTGATATTCCTAGAGCCAGTTAACGGCGCAGCACCAAAGGTACCACCCACAGCGAAGATCACGGTCCTCGTAATAGCTGGCAGGACTTCTACAGCTTTGCTCTGTCAAGCTCAGGCAAATCCACTTCCGATCTATAGGTACGGCCAAGGAGTTTAGTAGCAGTTTGTTATTTCGTTGCATCGTGCAAGATCCTGCTTCGAGAGTAGAGTAGTGGCCTATTTTCTCGGATGACATAGGGTCTATCGGCGTACAGGGTCCCCATCAATGATCGACACTGTACACACTGTCCTTTTCTATTCTAGCACCATTGGGAAGTAGTCCTCCTCGTTTGCCGCCTAGATCAAAATTCGATGGCATGTCTAAGCTGCTCGGAGAGATGGCCACGCTGCTTTGCGAAGCGCAGGCTTCTCCATCGCCACTCTTTAGGTGAGATTCCAATGCGCGACTTCATCCTCGGTTAGGAGTTTTATCCCGCGCATACCTGTCCCAGTTTCATTGGTTCTATTCCGTAAAAAGATTCTTGTAAAAGGCAAGTGAGCACGAGGCAATCTCTTTGCAGAACCAACGAGCAACGTGAGGCCTCGTATTGCTGGAGAACGATACGAGGGGGGCAAGTTAGTAGCGCTGCCAAAGGGAAACATGGGGGCTTTAGGCTGCGCGGTGCAGGGATTTCCTGTCCCAATAACAAGGTATTCAAGTGAATCCAAACGATTCGATAGATTCGATCCGATCGATCCTATACCGATGCTCGAGGTTCTTCGAACTTGGCCGTCATGCACCGAGTGTAGTGTAGCGCCGATTACCTGGTCTCCCGTCTCGAGTCCACCGTTGCTCTTTCAGAACCTACGAGCAACGTTGCTCCAAGGACCACAGGCAAGAAGTTCGAAGGTTGGGAGGTCGTGTCAGTGGCTAGAAATCAGACGATAGCCTTGAGTTATTCGCTTCAGGGATTTCCTGTTCCTATCACAAGGTAGACTTTGGCCTCTTGGTAGATCCTCGTCTTCTTCCTCACGTAAGCTCCAAGCGAAATCGCATCTGTGGAAGGTAGGTGAAATGCACGTTGTCGCTTTATGAGAACTCTTCTGCCCTGGACCTGCCTTGGAAGTCGTGAACCGTCAAGGAGGTAAGTATGAGAACTTTTTGACAATTTAATGACACGTATATGTAATCTGTGACTGGTGGATACGGCAGTTCCAGAATGACGTCAGAAGGCACGAGAGGTCAGTCGTCATGTTAACGAGAAGCTCTAGGATACATATTTTCCTTGCAGAACCATCAGGTCGCACCGCCCCAAAGGGGACCGGAGACGGTCTAAAGTACCGCGGGGTAGAGGGCGAGTCTCTGGCGCTGGCATGCGCGGCTCAGGGGTTTCCTGCCCCTATTACTAGGTACACTTGCTCCTTCCTACCGGATATCCTGTCTTCCTCTATCTCTTCTCCTCCTTCTTCTTCTTCTTCTTCTTCTGTCTTATTCTCAATTCTGAAATTAGAACTACCCTTACCCTCTACCCCGCGTGGGCGGCGGCACCAGATTCACTTAGTCACTTCCCTCCAGCCAATGAAACTAGGAAAGAATCTTGAGAACGTGAGGGAATCCTGCATCCTACTTTCATCTTGCAAATGTGTGAGAGTGCGTGTGCGACATGACGAGCGAATGAGAGGGAACGAGGACGAATGGAGATGAAAGAGAAGAAAGGAGGAAAGGAGGATGCATATCCCTTGGGAGCCAGTAGATCCTTCCGGGGCCAATCAGCCGTGTTGGTTTCAGAGCCGACCGGACACGTCACCCGCAATGTGACCGGCGACGGCTCGAGTAAGGATGGCCCGATGTGCGACGTGCAGGCCTTCTCTTGGTTCACTCGGTTGGTGCTCAGGTGGGCCCAGTTGTCACCTGGGTAGCCGACTCGTCTGCACGGGCTGGCTGGTAAGTCCCCACGTCGTGACTTACTCCGTGACCCGTTCATTCGTTTCATCCGTTTCATCCGTTCGTTCTAAATAATCGCTCGTCTTTGACGCCGATCGACCTCATCGTTGACCTCCTCCTGCGTTTCCACGTTTTTTCACGTTGTTACGTTCGAGAAGCGTCAGCAGTCCAGTTGTCCGTTTAGAGTTCGCTATAAACGTCTAGTGCACCGCCGCCCCGCTCACCACAGTTCGTTCTTCGTCATTGTCATAGACCGCTTTCCTTTAATCCAAGATTTACCTATACCTTCAAACCGCCAGCAGCAGCATTGCCACCGCCTCTGCAAACACTTTTCCGTTTTTCAAGATCCATGCTAATCCCAACTGCCAACTGCCTGCTGCCGGCAAATTGCATATTTACGTTCCGCTAAAATGTCGCTTCTTCGCCTTTATTTTCATGGACACAGTATGTACTGGGATCGTAGATGCGCGTGCCACAATTATCCTGCGTTCGATTAACTTTTTATTCGTTTATTCGTTTACATCCGATATTCACTCTCGAATAGCGAGATGCGCGTTACGCAGGAGACCCGAGGCCGGCATCGCACGAATCCCCGATACTTCCGACTCCCGAGCGCTCTTTCACTTTTTCCAACGGAGCTAGTTTACACATAATGCGCGCAGCAGCTGAGATAACCTGGTCGACCTATTTCGAGCTCATCTCTCTGTTTCAGATGGTACAAGTTCATCGATGGTACCGCTCGCCGTCAACCCGTACAGCTGAACGATCGCGTACGTCAGGTCAGCGGGACCCTGATCATCCGCGAGGCTCGTGTCGAGGATTCTGGAAAGTATCTCTGCATCGTGAATAATTCCGTCGGTGGCGAATCCGTCGAGACGGTCCTCACCGTGACTGCTCCATTGTCTGCGGAAATCGAACCGAGAACCCAGACCGTCGACTTCGGTAGACCAGCCACGTTCACCTGCAGCGTCGAAGGAAATCCTATCAAGACCATCTCCTGGCTCAAGGACGGAAAGCCTCTTGGTCTGGAAGACCCCGTTCTCCGTATAGATAGCGTCAAGAAGGACGACAAGGGAATGTACCAGTGCTTCGTGAGAAACGACCAGGAAAGTGCTCAGGCCACAGCGGAATTGAAACTCGGCGGACGATGTCAGTATAGCGTCACTCGGCGAACCCTTTCCTTTTCCTCCTAGAACATGTTAACTGATAAGACATTCGAATCCACAGTCGAACCACCACAGATCAGGCAGTCCTTCACCGAGGAGACTCTTCAGCCTGGACCAAGCGTCTTCCTGAAGTGCGTTGCAAGCGGGAATCCAACACCGGAAATCACCTGGGAACTTGACGGAAAGCGACTCTCCAATACCGAGAGGCTTCAGGTCGGGCAATACGTGACCGTCAATGGCGACGTGGTATCCCACTTAAATATTTCTAGTATTCACACCAACGACGGAGGACTTTACAAGTGTATCGCTGCGTCCAAAGTAAGAATCCATTTTTCTGTCTGCAATCGTTTGCCATTTATATTCGTTGATCGATCAGGACACATTGAAGAAGCATACCGATTTTCCGTGCAGGTTGGCTCCGCTGAACACTCCGCTCGTCTCAACGTCTACGGTTTACCTTTCATTCGCCACATGGACAAGAAGGCCATCGTCGCTGGCGAGACGCTTCGCGTGACCTGCCCCGTTGCTGGCTATCCCATCGACAGCATCGTCTGGGAACGTGACACCAGAGTACTGCCCATCAATCGAAAGCAAAAGGTCTTCCCCAACGGTACCCTCATAATCGAGAACGTCGACCGAATGAGCGATCAGGCAACTTACACCTGCGTGGCGCGAACTGCGCAAGGATACAGCGCACGAGGAACTCTCGAAGTACAAGTCATGGGTAAGTCTTAATTTTCCCTTTTTACACATTACAAATATACATATATACATGTGTTATACATTCACGTGAAAGAGCTGTGAAAATTCGTTGATACGAATCGTCAGAACAAATATATGTCTGACAAGGAGACAAGCACCGTCGCCAGAGTGCAGCGAAGAGTTTGTCCAAAGGCAAAGACGGAGTCGTTGTTCGATCGTGTCCAAGAGAGATCGGTAGTTCGATTTGGAGCAGTATTAAAAACAAACAAAAAAAATGAATAATTCATAGTGCTAATTACTTACAGCTCTAAGACGTTTATTTAACAGAAGGTATGATAAGTGGGAGAATCGATGGATATCAGCGAGTCAACGAAAGCTCGACAGGAGCCTCTTCCTACTGACTGTTTCTCGTTAGCGATCAAACCGAGACCGACATGGACGTACAAGTTAGAGATCCAGACGATCGACATACACGCACACACGACGTGGCTCTAGACGAAAGTAGCCGCGATTCCAATCGCTCCCACGACTCGCCAGAGAGATCGCAAGAGCGAAAGACGTATAATGGGAGGAGGATCGAAAGATCGCAAGCTAATAGAAAGAGCGAAATGGAAGCCGGCAAGAATTTGGTATGGCGGAGAAGAGTGTCTTTCCTCTGTTATTGGAGAGGTGGTTTCTTGCACCCAGTGTCCCCCACGATCCACGAGTTCGCGTTCACGAAGCTACCGATGAACGCCGGGGAGTTTGCCAATCTGCAGTGCATTGTACCGACCGGAGACTTGCCCCTGAACATACGCTGGAGTTATCCCGGAGAAGAGATGGGTGGCGCTTCCGGCGTTATCACGAAGAAGGTCGCGGATCGCGTTAGCATGCTCATGATCTCCGTCATCACCGCGAAACACGCGGGCGAGTACGTTTGCACGGCGCAGAACGCCGCGGGCGCGGCCACGCACTCCACCTTCCTCACCGTAAACGGTTCGCGACAATCTCAAACACGCAACCAGAAAGCACGGTTTATCATAGCTTGCCTTCCTATTGCCTTATTATTGCCTTCTTATTGCGATTAGTTCAGATTACTCCAGGTCTCAGCACACGATTCTCACGAGCCACTCGATTCGATTTTTTCTTTTTCAATCCCGCCCACCGACCAACCCCCCCTCTCTGTTTCCCCCCTTTATCGGAAAATACACGCGCTGGCCCACGGATACTCGAGAGGCACGACGATATAGAGTCAATGATAGCACGATCGGTGTCCATTGACAGTCGGACCGGAACTAGGACCAATAGCCTTCAACGTAGAAGCAGCGAACTGGGGCGACTCGGTGTCCGTAGCTTGTTCGGTTCTGAAGGGCGACATGCCCATGGACATCTCTTGGGCCTTTGAAAGTCTACCGGTCGATTCAAAAGACACGGGCATCTCCATAACGAGGATCAACAAGCACCTGAGCACCCTGAGCATCGACGGTGTTTCCGCTAGACACGCAGGGGAGTACGCGTGCTCGGCTTCGAATATTGCCGGATCCGTCAGTCGTTCGACGCGACTCGCTGTCAATGGTACGAGGATCATCACTTGACCTTCCGATCATCCCGAGATGATCTATCGCTTAGATGCAGTCTCTTGCTCTCTCACCTTTTTTCCCCCCCTACTTTTCTTACGTGATCCTCACTGTCCAGGCATCCAGTCCTCTAGCCTCTACACCGCCATACCAAGCTGACGTTAGGTACGTTGGACACGTAACGCAATGCACGATTTACCGAACACCTGCTGCGACCCTTCTGCCCCCTCATCACGTGACTGTGGACATTGACGTCGTGTCGGATCTTTCCTAGTCGCTCCGCAGATTCTGCCTTTCACCTTCGGCAACGAACCGGCCAACTGGGGCGAGCTGGTTTCAGTAACGTGTTCCGCGATAAAGGGCGACCTCCCTCTCGAGATATCCTGGTCCTTTAACGGGGTGCCCATCGAGAGACACCGTGGGGACGTTGTCGTCGCGAGTACGAACAAACGAAACAGCGTGCTGAGCATTGAAGCGGTCGCGGCTAGTCACGCCGGGGAGTACAGCTGTTCGGCGGCGAATCGGGCCGGTGCCGTCGCGCACTCGGCCATCTTGGCTGTTAACGGTACCTAATAGAGAAGCAGACGTGAACATGCACACACACACACACATGAAACAACCCTTTGCCCCTCCAGCTTCCCATCTCCCTCACGGCACACACTTTTTCCTCCTGCACTTACTTTTTTCTCTCCACCACTGGACCACGCAGTCGCACCGCAGATCCTCCAGTTCTCGTTTGGCGACGATCCTCTCAACTCCGGCGAAATGCTCTCCATCTCTTGCACGATCGTCAAGGGCGACTTTCCTGTAAATTTGACGTGGACGTTCGATGACGCACCGATAGACCTACGTCAGAGCGACCTTAATATCGTGAATAATAAAAGGGTCAGCTTCTTGAGCATCGACAGCGTGGCGGCCAGACACGCCGGAAGATATAAGTGCACAGCATCGAACGCGGCCGGATCCGACAGTCACACCGCCGTCCTATCTGTCAATGGTAGCACAACAATCCCGACTCTCTTGACTCTCTTGACTCT
>JARPRG010000125.1:231202-255733 GCA_031001745.1 Hartigia nigra | reverse complement strand
CTGCCAACATTACCAACATTTACCTAGATTGGCTTGCTATTGCCATTTCCAAAAACCCTCAAGAAAATTCATAGTTTGCAGTAATTTAGTCCTTCGTTGTGTTAACAAACACATGAAACTCAATAATTTAACAGAGGATATGTTTGTAGTTTGATATTTGCAAGGGACATACTTTTGTTTTTTCTTTGTTTTTCTTTGCCTCAACTATATTACATAGAATTATTATTAACTTGAGGAGTTATCCAGCTGAATTACTCCACCTAAAGTGACAATGTAAACCGGTCTGGTAATGAAATTCAATAATTGTTGCTGCACTTGAAAATGTTATATAAAAACAATTGCATTTTATTAATGTCTCTTTTGGAGCAATCCTGAGAGCTTCCGGATTCCTAAGGGAATAGAAATTAGGCGGGAAAATACTAGCGTCTAACGTATCTGTGTTGAAATAGAAACTTGAAATTTTCTATTATAACCATTAGAACATCTTGGAAATTCTTACGTTTATGTTGTTCGGTGAAAGGCTATCACTAAGCGGATAATCCTAGATTCTTATTATTTTATTCGTATACTCAAGGATACGAATAAGAGTTGATATTCTACACGGTAGGGACATAGTCTAGGGACATTACTTCTGTTGGTCATGCAAGCTGCATTGCCGTAGGCCGATATCGACGCCTACGACAAGTTAGCTGACACGAATACTAAACTGGCCAGTATACCTGTATATATATTTATATATATACATGGTCATGTAGTGTACAGACCTTTTATCACGTAAAAAAAAGAGACGAAGATACGAGTCATGTCTAAAAACAAATGTAATCACGAAAAGTAGTAATTACTACTCTTGAAGTGTCTTGGATATTTATATATAAAAAAAGGAGTTTCTATCAACCTAACTACTCCATAATACTCCCGACTACTTCCTTCTAGGCTCGCAGTGAAATAATCACTGTATATGTATACGCGTGGGCATTCACGGAATTAAGAGAACTGTTGACTGTAGACGTAATACATGAAATATTTATCTCTAGATACACGACAGAGTCTGGCCAGAGATTGACTTCATTAGGCCTTATCCTTCTTTGAGACATTCAGATACTCTGTGCTACTCTTCATCATTTCCATGCATAACGTTATAGTCTTTTGGATATTTAGTAGTGATGTTAGTCAACGAGAAGGACTAATTGTTTTGAATATCTTGCAATACAGAATAACGAGCGTGTTTTAGTTATAATCGTCTGGTGATTAATAATAAATTTAAAAAGGTTTGGAATCTGTTTTTGTTAATCTCATTTAGATCGTAGTTGGAAGACGATTATGCGTTAGTATTGTCGTTGACTGAAATTCAATTCTGTTGTCGAGTGTTAATGGTATTACTACCATATGAGCTGACAAGTTCAATGCTTTTATTTCCACCCTTACTCACTATACACTACGTTCTCGACCCTAACCTATGGCGCTTGAAAGGTCGATATGTGACTCACCGCGACAGGAACCTTTCGGATGTCGTAAAACTGTAATTAATGCCATACGGATTTTGGGGAGGGAAAGGGGGGATATTATGGCTTTTTCGTAGATATTTTGTCTGGCAGTTAATTTCTTGTTGAATTTACTATACTATTTTTGAGTATTATTACTTCTTTTTTGGAAAAGCAGAATTCGACTGTTGGTTTATTTGTGACGAAATATCGACACATTTTCTGTCGGCAAACAGTGTAGGTAGATAAGAAATTATACAACAGTATTCGTCACATCATATATATTTATAAGTATGTAGAATTATAATTTATCATTGATTCGAGTATCGCTTTATTTTTATCGATCTCATGCAAAGACAATGTAACGTGGGCCGATTGGATTTAGATATGAAAAGAAAACTAGGATCAGAAATAAAATCTATTCTAAGATTTTGTAGACCTTAAACTTCTTGTACTTTATCCTTGCTGCAAAAGTAAGTTTTTTTAAAGGATATGCAAAAACAAGTGGGTCGATTTGTAATAATTATTCATGTAAACCAGAAGAGAAACAAAGAGTAACCCTGAATTTGATCTTCGTACTGAAATCCACCATAGAATCCTTTCTTTTTGTTTCAGCCTACACGTTCATTCAATTATAGACGCCGATCACTGAAAATGTTGGGCCCACCACTATCCGGGCCCGAATAAGAATGACGTTGACGTTTCATTCGCTAAAATAGCACATGTCATCAAAAAGTCATTCCCCCACGCAAAACGCCTTCGTTGAACTTGATCCAATGTCGTTAGCCATGTACTTGAATTGTCAATGGTCAACGTCAAATCAATCCGTAAAGGTGAGCCATAGTTGCAGGCTAGAATTGCAAGGATGCGGCCTCAAATCATATCTGGTGCGAAGTCATTGGTTGAATGACCCCAAGAATTCCAAATGGAATCATTATAAACTGCTTTTGTATGTCCGCAAGTAAATAAATAAAATCAACGGTATACCAATATCAAACTAAATATACTGACGACAAAAATTATTCTACTGTCTCGCTTATTCATGTTTAAAAATATGTTTTCAATGTGATAACAACAACTGAATAGACAACATAACGAAAAGGACAATTCTACCTTCGCAAGCTCGTCCTGTATGAATTTCATTAAATTCATCATCCTGCGAATGAATACCTCGCATCAAATGGAGTCCATTCGTTCCTACAATTTCCCGGAAGTAATCAAACATATTATAAAAATATGCACATGCATAGACTGTCTCTTCAACTAAGTATACGTACGTCAGCACATAGTAGTAATGCATACTCTTTCAGGTTTACACTTCGTTGCAGTCCAAGAACAATCTTACACACTTTCCACGTGCTCGTTCTGGTAGACTTAAGAAATAAGCATAAACATACTATATGCAATATCATATCCATAAATCAATTGAAAAACAAAGAAGAATTATTTTCACCATAGTGAAACGTCGCTCTTATACAAGACTCAATTCGAGTCTTCTGTTCGTGACAATGTTATTGTTCATTCGCCTACCTAAATCAAGATATACGTCTTTGTAGGCTCATATGGTACGTAAATAGCTGCGTTTGGTGTCTTATTAATGCTGTCTCCTTATATTCAGTGCAAGAATGGCGTTTAAAGGAGAGAGAAAAAGATATAGTATACGTGCGGTAATGTGTTACGTATTGCAGTACTCCAGTCTTCTCGTCGTTACCATGTATGGATCAGGGTCTCTCGGTAAAAATGATTCGCGGTGATTCTCGGAGACTTGTATACACGTATGCTACTACGTATGTATACTCCTGTGTACATAGTTACGCTAAAAGCCGTACTGGTAACTGAAAGATCATCGGTAATGCATTCCTGGACTTGCAAGAACGCGCGAAATACAAGTCTACAAATCGAGTAGGTCTTGATGTCGCACTTTGATTAAACTCCAGACAAGTGCTCTATGAAATATAATATAATTTAATTATACGACTTTATATACCTTCGTTCCCTTGAAACTAAATGAACTTTTTTTTGCCATACAGAGAAAGTCTTTGAACGCAAGGAATTTCTGGTAAAGGAGAAACTTCGTGGGAATTTATGAGAAAAGTATCTTATTTCATTCTGGTACTAACAGATTATCAGGGACACATCAGACTTTATTATATTTCAATGTCGGAATTGAATCATTTGAAAATTTAAGACTGTTACTAAAGGCACTGGTATTACCTATAAGTAACGTATCTACAGTTGGTTTACAGAAAATAGTCGTATAGAAAGTAAGAAATATTTTATAAATAAAATTAATTTTTTTTAGATGTTGGACTTTTAAAATAGAATATATGGTTATTGAATTTCTACAGAGGACTCAGGAAACTTTATTTCTTGTTGCTCCAAGTCGGATAGGGGACATCTGTAAAAATAGAGTATCTCACCTCAACCACATCCTTTCCATTTCATGTCTCATTCTTGAAGAAGAATCTTCGATTGACTCTCTTATGAGATTGCGTAACGAGCAGCACGACGTGTGCGGGATAAGAGCATGCGAGGATACGCTCCACCAGCCGTTCCATGCCCATTGTCCTTTATTGGCTTTGCTATTAAGCGACGTATAAGCGAGCAGTGACATCATACCCGTTTAAAAGCGGCGACGCACTGCCGTGAAAAGCATACAGTAGATACGAAAGAAACTCAATAGAAAAATTGTTCAAGGAGAATTGTCTGGCACTCGTTAATTTATCGATCCGAGTTATAAATACCTGGAAAAAAAGAATTAAAAAAAATGTTAAAAGAAACTTCAAAGCGTAAGTGGTACCGCACGTGAACCTGATGATTCATGGATCGAGGCTTCACCCTTGAACCTAGTATACAAGGTTTTACGGAATAGTGTAAAACCACCCTGAATACGAAGAGGGTAGGCGACAGGCAGTGAAAGAAGCCTCGTTTCAGTCGGCTCAAACCGGCGGACCTCGCCTCGTATTTATCGATCCCAAGCAACGACGGCACCTCGACGACGCCGACGTCGACGAACACGCGCGAGAGTCTTCTGTTACCGGGTTGCCGAGGGAAAAGGAAACGAAGCCTTGGGAAATGCCTTCCCGAGGGTTGAACAACATCGGATTTGTAATCCAGGCTGGAATGATAAGAAGTTTTTCCGTAATAAAAAAATAGAATGTCAGTTTAACACTAAACCTACCAACGAGCGGTCATTTGACCGTTTTCAATGTAAATTTGCCTTTAACAAAAATCTTCGGTAGGTTTAGTGTTAAGATATTTAATTGTAAGATATGAAATGAAGAGGGTTAGATGTGGCTAAGTATATTGCTCTATGGTTTTATTAGTTTTCGTTCATTGCGTAGAAATGTTTTACACTGCGTAATGATATTGGAACAGACTCTGAGGTTGGGTCGAGGAAATTTAAATCGTTTAAGTATAATGACGTATTAGACACAAAGATCAATAGCTTGGGTGTGTATACTGAGTACTATATAGTTCTGACCAGTAGAGCGTGCAGTGGTAAAATAATTTATTTAGCAGAAGCGAAGGCCTCCAAACATATTTCTTGATATTGGGGAATATTTCTGAGAGTATTATAGCTCGCAAGAGGTTCTTAGATTAGCGAGGGTATAGTTGGAAATATAAATTATGTATGAACTAGGGGTATGGACGGTATTTTAATTTAGTAAATGGATTTTTGAGATTCTTTTATACACGATCAATCATTCAAAATGATCTATTATTGATCTGATAAAATGCAATAGGGGGATAAGTATTTTTATTTATTTATTAAACCCTCATAGAAGTATAATATGCATTCTAATGAAGCTACCTTTATTAGAATTCTTAAAGTAAATAAATGATGTAGTAAAAGCAACATTGACGAATACGTTCGTTGGGATCTAAATGACTCGAATATGAATTGTCATAACTGATCGACATTTCTTTCCTCATGGATAACAGTGACTTTCTACAATAAATCTTAAAAGTGGTACACCAACGTTCGTTCATTTTGGATAAGCCGCTAGTCGCCAAAAGTATAACCGGTCGAAAACAGCAAAGGCCTTTTTAAATTAACCGCCATAAACCGTCTTACTTAATCCTACAGTATTAATTTACATCAATATATATCCCGAACCAGCGCCTGTCACCTGTGCCACATATAGGTGTTTCGACACCGGAACGAAACAAACCTTAAACAAGCTCGAGTGACTTATTCAATTAGCCAACCAAGATTATCAAGTAGGTACCAATTCCTAAAATTAAACAGTCAATTCCATCAACGCGTGACGATCATAAACAATAACAATCCTATGAGAAATATGATGTTCCAAGAATCCAACTATGGTATCCGAGACCGAAGAAGCTAATAAAAACTTCTAGTCTATTGGGATATATATATATATATATCCATGCACAACTTCCAATATCAATTAACACGAACCTGAAATAAAAGAAGTATTAAGCAAAATTGGATATCAGAAAGTATCATGAGAAACGAATACAGTAGATCTTCCAGGAGAAGCGGAATACTGTACGTATATCGAGGCCAAGATTTTGACACGCGGCCACTTTCTCGGAGACGATCGATAGGAGCGCCAGGGCCGTGTGCATTCGAGCTTCCGTACAAGGCCTCGTCCTCTTCGTTCCTTTTCACACGACTCTTCGTCCCGACGCCATTTCTGTCTTCGTCTCTTTACTCCTCGCCGCGACGTACACCTGCCCTGGTGCCGTCGACGTCGACGACGACGATGACAACCACGGCGTGGAGTCTTCTCGTCTGGGCTGAGTCATCGTCCTGACTCTCGTGTAACTCACGCACTCTCTCGTGTTGTTAGGAACCAAGGGAAATTGCTTTTTACTGTAGAACGACGTTTAGATGACGTCATTTGTACGACTGACACGTGTTTACCATGGATATATGGATCGTTATTTGACTTAAGTAGTATTGGCGACAATTTGTAATTAATCACTTTAACATTTTATACGTTTTTCGTAAACGCATCGCTAAAAAATTTTTTTTAAACTTAAAAAGATCTGAAACTTTCCTCTAACGTGAGAACTTGTCTGATAAAAATATTGCTTTTTAATAAAATGGTGGTTACCGGTTTTTTTGGTCAAATGATTTCACGTAAATAGTTGGACGAGCGACAGATATTGCTAAATGGGTGGCGGGGATATTTGAATTACGTAAATATTAGTCATTTCAGGGGAAGTGTATCGATTAAACGAGGGTGAACAATCAGAATGGAGTATATTTGTTTGGGATATGATCAATCCGATTCACACTTTATGACTGCAGAGAGCAGTGAAGTAAAAGCAAGCCATTCTTGGTAGCTTAAAGGCATCGCTGAAAAAGTGTCGAAGAAGATGGCTTGTTAAATTAAAATAAATCGAGTAAATCGAGTTAAAGTACCCGGGGCTTATAAGTATAATATAACGACGCCTACGTTAACTTCGATATATAAACGGAGGTCACTTGACGTAATACGTAACACAGAATGCATAAAGGAACAGAGAATATAAAAAAAAAATGAACGATTTTTTGTTCAAGTACATTGGTATATTCATTATAGAACAATACCTTCCCAGAGAACACACATAGTCAAAAGTCATTTTTAAGATGTTTTAGAGACAACTTCTATCATATTAAACGACATAAAGACAACTTTTGTACATTATGTGTTGTCTGGGTTCAGTAAAAATGTCTTATATGTTTCATTATACCTATAAATAATAAGAACTCTCTTGTACATTGACAATATTGAAAATTTTATAACTGGATGTTCAGAATTATTTATATAGATATATGTTAGTCCTTGCTGTATAAACGTTGAGAATTGATACGAAAAGAGACATGGAATCCAATGATCAATATATCCATGGCAATATCCATGATGTTCTATAGTACATTCTACTGTACAGACATACGCAATCTAGTTTAACAGTGAACAAGTAAATGTACAGATAATTCCAAAACGCTTTGACACACGGTTAAACTTAATGACGCTACAGCCTAACGAGACTGTATCCTTAGAGACCAAAGGCAATTATGCTCTCGATGATCCTTGAAGAGAAAAAGGTGAGGAGGTGGAGGAGGACAGTTAAAAAAAAATTATGGCATATCCTTACGTGTATTTTACACGACCACGCTCGCCCTCTCTCCACTGCCAGTGAAAGAGAGAAAAAGATTTCGAGGAGAGGCAAAGTCTCGATTCAGCTCGACTTGAATCCAGGCGAGAAACGTACTGGCCATATTCGGCTACACCCGCCATCATTCTATATTCTACCTTTTTTCTCTTTTACCTCTTTCTCTCCACTCCTAGAATTCACCTATAGGGATTTTCATGTCAGTCAGGTCATGCGCACTTTACATACTACCTGTGCGCAGAATTGCGTTATGTCGCATATAATTTCTCCCTTGAATATTGTAGAAATATTTTTTTTTCTCTCTGCGGATCCCTTTTATTTTATGTATGCGCCACTCCTGGCGAACGTGTGACGGGTGTACCACTATAAATAAATAGAGACAATTAGAGGGAAGTAATCCGTAACGAGCTGCCTGGGTTTAATCCATTTAATAGCCACACGCCATCCCTGTCCTGAGTTTTGACATAAAAGAAAATTATTTTATATATCCGCTGCTCTGATGTTAGATAAAATCGTTTTTTGTACGAGTTATTACATTTTTCATATTTTTCTCAACTTTAGTCTCTATCTATTTTCCTATTCACCCTTTGCGATCATTTCCTTGTACTTACGTTACCTACGGAACATCACACTGATGTCCTTTGAACTTAGGATACGTAGGGTCATTGATTTCTTTTGTATGATTACACTGTTATAGTCTATCTTTATCTATAGCATTGAGTCATACACCTTATTGACTGTATCTCGCTATGAGAAGAGATACAGTAAAAAAAGAAAGTACAGAGTGGATTCGGTGCTTCTCGCTCAGACTAAAAAATAATTATGTAGCACACTCCACTTTCTACAGAGTGCAGACTGGATTTCACGTCGTACATACCAGCGGCGAGACATCGAGATAAAAAATACGAGCGAAATCGAAAAACTCATCCTCGCGACCACTAGTAATACCCGTGTACAGTGCCATTGTCAAAGGGAAAGGATGTCACCGAGTCACAAAATTAAAATTTGACTTTACTTTTCAGCTTGACTAAAGTTCCACGGTCGTTAAATCGTCAGTAAGGCGTAACTCGGATGGTATTACCTAAACATAAATTAGAATGCTAATAAAACGTGCCAAGCAGCCATCTTATATTTATGATTGTTATATATATATATAACAATCATAAATATATATATATATAATACTATGCTGCGCCCTTAACTTACGTTTATATGACAGTGTGGTAGTAATGGCAGCTACAGACGCGCCTATACAGTCGGCAGTACGATTTACCCTAGCGTATCGAGATATAACGGATCCTATAGCTTAGATATAGGATGAGCGAGAACATCGATTTTGTCCTAGCAGAAGCGCATTGCGGACATCTTGGCTTCTTGGAGAGAAGCAAAAACCGCGAACTGCCTACAAGACTTTTTCTCAAGTTCGCATATTAGCTGCGACTGGTCTTTAAGTGGACCACTGCTTCTTTTATTTAGTATATTCTGCAATATTTATCATAATACATATCAAACTGTTATTGTTAATTAACAGTCTTAGGCACTCGAGTCTGATAATCCTGTATAGTGTATACATACCGTTAGGATTCATATAAGAAATTTTGCGTACAGTATAATTCACTCATTCAATACATACAGAGTGTGTTGTATTTATGATTATGCGTAAAAAATGCTCTTAATAACCGCATTAATAATGTCGAAATTTTATGACTCATCAGAAGTGATCGTGTTTGCACGAGAGATTAATTAATCCAAAGCAACGTCATTTAAGCCTACGAAAACCTGTACGATGACCTGGACGACCCTGGGGACACGTGGGATGACCTTTTAAGAAAAGTAACTTCGATTTCTTATTAGATTTTCCCGGCGTACATCATTCACGCTCAATTGAATTCTGTAAGAGATAATAAAAGTGGACCAAGTACGCTTTGACGGACACTGCAACGGTAATGAATATTATTTTAATGTCCTTTGACAAACTGCCAATTTATTTTTATTTACATATTGTTTCAAATATCTGCATACTTTGTAGCGTGGAGAGACAAGAGAAATTGTAAGGGCGTGTCTGTATTCTTAGTACCGTATCAACTTCTATACCTTATCGAAGGCAGGATTCCTTGTGCGTGGCCATACGCGACCATGCGTTACCACGCACTATACACATAGATCGTTGATAGGCATGCACCTACGCGCACCAGGTACGCGAATACATGTCTCTGGGATGATTTAGATAGAAGAAATAAGTATAAGGCTACCTGGTAATGCATATAGACATAGAGATAATTAAAATGTTCATTGAAAAATCTGCAGTTGTGTAAACACGACCAAGTTCTGGTAGGCTCGTACGTGGTGGTACTGTTTTAAAGTTTTGGTTATATGTCCAAAACTGTTTTCGAAAGAATCGTGCGATAATCTTGGACTACCTACACTCTCCACGATTGTCCTTTCTTTATTTTATCCCACGACCGGTTATCCCACGTGTGGCCTTACGCCACGTCATTCATTGATCGCACTCCGTCGTCTGCGCCAACTCGATTCACGACTTACAAGGAAATATCATGAAGGCGACGCCCTTCGATTTTCGAGAAATTCAATAGATGATAGATTTTATATTTTGAGATCATCGAGTGCTCTTAAGAGGTCCTTCAAAAAAATACGCTCCCTTCTGAAACGAGGACGACGATTACCTTGTGATTGACAAACAATTTCCTCAAAGTATTTGGAAGGTCCTTGCTTGAAATTCAATAATGCCCTTGAAGTTCAGGCAGGTTCTGCGCAATTGGAATTGAATCGCAGGAAATTATTGTCAGAGATAGAGAGTTTTATCAGCCTCCATTTCTGTTAAATATAGCGTAACATTGAATCCATCATTCACACGTATTTTAAATCCGTAACGAGAACTAGTATGATGGGTACATACAGTTAACTGGCTTCAACATCGAACGTTGAACTGGAGCGTTCCGGAAGTGACGGGTGTGTCGGAATTGCGTCCATGTTGCATCCTTTTCGCAATTTTAATTTCAAATACCGAACAGACCTGCAACACCGTCCAGACGATGTATTAAATATCGGTGCTGATCCTCGTGGAAACTAGTTGATCGTTCACCGAGACATTCTTGGAAGAATTACATGTGTCTGATTGGTGTATAGAGTATACCTGGCTGAATATGATCGCCATTCAATCGCTTGATCACTGTAATCGTACTGCCCATTATTATGAATCATTAGTTTTCAGTACACAGCGAGGTCTCACATGAGGTTGTTAAACTGCTGAGACAATAATAAACTCTGCAAGAAAGCCATGACGGTAAAGATTCATGATGAAGAGTTTAAAAGACTCTGGCAACCTGAACATTCATTTTTGTTACTTTACCGTCTTTGCTCCAATAGTATGGTAGATGCATGTTTATGGCAGCCGCAGTATTTTCATAGGCTGCTCAGATGGCTGGAAAGATAAACTGGAATGGTCTAGCTTTTTAGTATCAAGGGATTTATTGGATTTCATGGACAATGTTTTGCTGGTTTGATAAATAACCTCAAGGCGCTCTTCTCCTCTACAGGATGCGGCCTGTCGCGTTGAACGATTAAATAAATCTGTTTCGTTACATCACTCGGGTCTGTAATCATATTCAAAGTATAAATGACCAGTGACGTAGTCCTGTGCGAAACTAGCGCCGCCAATCGGTAAATCGTAGCGGATGAGGTTCTTGAAATTGTTGCAAAATTACCACCATATGGTATAATACTTGTTTTCATTTTATCCGGCTAAAGTTACTGTTTATTTGGTTTATTTTGTTGAAGCCAACCAATAGGATTGATTTATTTCGGACAGTTTGAAACACGGGAAGGAAGGAGTGTCGTTTACTCTTCAGAGAATCATTGTCGAGTATATTTAACATTATGAAATAATTTTGTTGATTTTCGGTTACTGCTGTAGAGGAAAAGTTATATTTTTAAAATATTTATTTCAGAATTACACGGTAATGATAAACAGAACGGAAACGAATTACAAATTCAAGTGTTACGTACGTCAGTGTCTCGATGTTCCAAGTCAACATATATTACTACGTGTAAAATAAATAGTTTTCATCAAAAATTGAACTACACAATAATAAAAGTATTTAATGTATATGCGGCATTGAGATCAGTGACTACATGAATTTTTCAGCGGCTTGTCTACAACGAGACAAAAAATAGCAGTGAGGAGAAGTATAAATACGATAGTGTAGCCACGTTAATTTGATTGAATAATACAATAATTTTAATGAATCGGTCTTGTTATATTCTCTGAATTTATTTCAGTTACGAGATTTGTGTCAAGATTTTCTAAGAAACGACGCCTGAGCGACGATCTACGTGCATCTGGGACGCATATTTTTCGATTCCTTTTATTCTTAAGAGTAGCAATAATAATAGTTATAGTAATAGCAATAAATGAGCCGATAAAATTTTGGAAATGCACTTATCATGAGTCCTGTTGAGTACGACTAAGGGCCCTATGGTATTCCTCAGTGAGGTGCTTCTTGTACTTTGTCTGATCGTTCCAAAGTTCTGCTGCTTGAGGATTCAAAGGGCTCTCGTTGTTTGGCTCTACACAAGAGAAAATAAATATTTTTATTAGCTTCAGGATAATATCTGTTATCCTAAATAAAAAAAAAAGAATATTCAGCTTACCCCCAAGAAGAGACTGTATTGACAGTAGTATAGTGCGTACATCATACAGGGCACTCCACTTGTCCTTCAATATATCCAAACAGATATTTCCAGCTGTATCTACATTTGGATGAAAACAAGGTGTAGCAAAGCGTACAATTGGAGCACTGTATGGATAACTGTGTGGAAATTCCAGTGTCAATTTGTATGTTAGACCGGCATAAACCTGTAACAAAAGTAATGGCAACATTCATTAACCTACCTTTTAAGATGACAGCAGAATACAGTAAGTGTTAATAATATAAATCCATTACCGTATCCCGCGGTCCAGTAATAGTTCCAATCCACTTGAACAAATTTTCACCATCGGGAAAAGCAGAAACACCTTTCTCTGTACTCATCATGAGCACCATAAGCTCTTTCTGCAGCCTAAATGAAAAACCAAGATCTTCAGGGATATTATATTCAAATTTTTTCACTGGTTTAATTGGCAAACAAAAAATAACATAAATAGTCGTTAACAAGACTACTTGAATATCCATAAAACGTCCAAATCATGTATGACCCTTCGACACATAAGGATCACCTAGTTAACATTACAAAATTGGCTCTCTAATGGATGAATAGGCAAAATTCAATTCCAAAGAATTGATTAGTTACATAGACTCTTCTTTGTGGAAAAATAGTATGGAAGGTACATGGTCGGTACGATGCCACGAATCGTACGTGTGCTATTGCTAGTGAAAACGTACCGTTTGCTCACTGCATGATTATCCTTGGGTACATTTTGCTTCTCTTCCTTGGCCTTGTTCGGCGTGCTCTGCGATGAGTAGAACGGATTGATATTCTGTGCCATTCCTAATCGAAGCTGCTCCAAAATCTTCCGAGAATTCTCCCGTGTACGTATTCCTGAAGCTACGGTAGAAGCGGCGGTACGAGCACAACAGTCACTGAAAATTTGAATGCTCTCTATAAACTATCTGTGCAGAAAACATTATCCAAAGAAACAGCTGTTAAATTTAGCGCGCCGCAGCTTCTTGTTGCATTTTACTTGCAATACTTACGGGATTGCTTCTTTGGGTGTTTAATTTTGTATCAGTAAAAGGTAACAGCATGAATTTTAGATATATTTCTTCGAATTATTAAAAATTGATCGAGTGCGCGTACTAACCGTTCAACAACTACCGATCCACATGCTTCTCTTATTGGCGCTTATTATGGCGGATTACTTGCTAATGTCAAATCTGATATGTGAGGATCAATAGAAATTGTTTGCTTTTGACGTTTTCGGATAAACGTCAAGTAGAGTAAAAGTGGTGAGCTTGAAAAAAAAAGAAGATCATTATTGTTTGGGTATGAATGACAAGAGACTACTGTTACTGTAAAGTAATGTGATCACTGGGTCTGCAGAGAAGGAACATCTGACAGTTGTTTTTAATAAGCAGCTGTTGCATAGAAAGTTTGTTGGGATGGCAGCAGCTCAAGGTACTCCGGAATCTGATGCTGGAAGTTTTGAGTGTTTTCAGAATTACACTGCACCGGAGGTCTTTGTACAAGGCCTCGCTGGAATTGTTGATCAGCAGGATGTTGAGTCCATGATCAGGGCACAAAAACAAATGTAAGAGTCCTCAGATAAATTTGCTTGTACTCTTACTTTTGTTATATGTATAATCGATAATATAAGTTTTCCTTCAGGTTGCAGAGATTTGAGAAGACTAATGAAATGCTCACAAATTGTAATCAATTGTCAGTTAATAGACTGAAGACTGCAGGTGCCGAGTTCAAAAAGCATACTGTTTTACTGACAGAGATGAAGAGGGATTTGGACTACATTTTTAAGAGAATTCGTATAGTTAAAAACAAGCTTAGTCAACAGTATCCACAAGCGTTTAATGGTTAATACAAATTTTATACAATGTATACAGTATAAGATACGAGAAAGTCATTAATATTTGTTGGACACAGAGGCTGTAAGGAGTAGTTTGGCTGAGGAGGTAATTGTGGAAGATATGGACCAAGGACCAAAACCACTAGAGCCAGAGGTTATACCATTACCATCAACCCCAGCTTGTGTTACTGATGGCGATCCAGATTCAGATGGTAACCAACCGTACCTCAAATAGTTCTATAACTAGTCAAAATTTCTTGTCAGTACTTGGGGACTTGCCATAAGAAAAAAATGTTCAGGCTTTCAATTTCTCTGAACAATAGTTCTGTTAAAATTTTTAAAGTTTAATGCTCGTCAAACTAGTTATGACTATTACAGATATAAAAGAACAGTGGTGCTTTTTTTAGTTATAACAAATCCTATAGAGATAATTTCGAAATTCCTAGTATTTTTCTTAAACAAATTTTGCATTTTAAATACGCCGGATGTTATCTGTATAATTTTCGTACCAAACAGAAAATCTGTTTTTCCTGTATCAATATGAACCGTGTTAGCATTAATTTGCAAGAAAGTTAATACCACGAGTATCTTAAATACAATAACTGGATGTAAAAATTTTGTTTACTCTACATGCATCTCTTTACAATTTTAACAAAACCAAAATTGCCTACTCACGCGACACGATATGTGAATTCTCATTTTTGCCGTGGTTTCTATTACGCTCTAGGAGGTGCTCAAATGAAATGAAGAAAAAGAGAAAAATACAATTTCTGGCTAGGCCAATGTAAATAAAACAAACCAAGCGTCAAAACGATTAACTGTCGTTGACTTTAGTAATGGGTACAATAGCTAGAGCAACACTCAAATGTCTATGTTCTATACGTAAGCATAAAGTGGGTGGAAGAAAAAAAGTAAAGCCCGTAGTATCGTCAAGCGACAATCCTACATAGCACCATGTTATGATATTAGAATGTACATGTTAAAGTCAAAGTGCTTGATCTATCTGATAGATGATCTGGAAAGAAAAGTAAAGATACGTCTGGCACTGAGTACTCTATAATTTACAAGAGCTCGCACTCCGACTGTAATATATATTGGAGTTGTAAGAAAAAAAAAAAAAAAACGGAAAAGAACAGTGCAATCTCATGACTCTCGTGTGGATGAGAAAATATATAAGTTTTGTTTTAGTTTTCGAGGCGCAAGACCATTCATTTATCCAATTTTTACGACTGCCCCATTGACCCACCCATTGGATAAGTTAGGCGTGCGACTACGCCATCGACTTGAAGTGAACCGTAATAATAAAATTCAATTATTAATGTACAGTGCCAGTCGAGGAGTTTCAATTTGCTAAGCTGCGCAAACGACGAATAAAGAGCAACGACAGTTCATCAACGGAGAGCAACAATGAACATAGTAATGCCGAATCGTCTTCCGGCACATCGGACACCGGTTAAGTACCGGCTGAGATTGAATATTAACGAGTGAAAGAGGGAAAAGAAAAGAAAATAACAGAGCTTAATAAAAGTGTGAAAGAATACAAGAGATTTATGACAAAAGATATATATATATATACACATATATATATATATATATCTTTATTCGGAGAAACAGTAGAGAAACAATTTCTCAAGAAAAATTCAACAAAACCGATATCATTTGCTTTTCTGTCACGGGGACGCAGCAAGTACGCTCTTCGAGTGATCTATGTTTGCTACATTAGCCGACAATATTAGCGAGCATGAATGTTTTATTGAAGAAAAATAAGATATGATAATGACGTCACGTAATTGGTCGATCATAAAACGATGTGCATCCGTGTGTATTCAAGTACCATTCCAGTTGAACCTTCTGTGTTAAACCGTAAGCCTGCGAACTCATGTGAATATTAAATGACGCAAATAAAGTCCTTTATACTCGGTGAAATTGTTGATCTTCCTTGCCGGTAAGTACGAGCTTGCTCGTCCCCGTGCGCATAAAAAAGCTTTATCGACGACATCCCGTCATGCATTGTATCTTGCAATATGGGGATTCCCCGAAAATCGATCAGCTCTTTATTACTGGCCGAGCAGAACACGTCGGTCATTAACGCAACAGAATAAAAGTGTTATTGACTGAGGATCATTAAGGTCTCAAAATGAAGATATCAGTAGATGTAATCTCACGTATTGCTTTCACTATGTATCTACGCAGTAGCTCAACGTAAACCATACGAATATATTAATCGTTACGTCTCCGCTGGACTTGGAAGCTTTTCTAAGTATAGTTAAAGCTCGACATCTGGGATGAGATTCCGGGGCTTTCTACCAAGGCAAAACAGCCACGAAGAAGGCCCGCGGAGGTGCTTCAGCACGTGCTGCGTACATACCGAGAGTGCGACGCCCCTGGGGAGGAAGACGGCAGCCGTCGCGATGCCAGAATCCAGCTGCGACGCAGCTGTCTTCTGTCCGTTAAGTTTCTTCGCGTTCGCTTTTCTCAAAGATACCAGAAACATTGCTTTCTGTATTCTCGAAATACGGTATCGTAATTTTCACTTTAGTATACATTCACACAAATATACCCAGATAGCAAAGGATGATCGAAGAAAAACGGAGACACCAAATTTCTGTAGTTTCTCGTACATTTATATGCAATTTATAAAAAGTACTGTTGTATCGTCCAAATAGTATGCATCGTGTAAGCGCCAGTTGCCGAGTAATATGTTGGGAACGCGTTTATAATATATTACTGACAAAGAGTGAGCAACTACTGTTCTTTAAACGTTTACAGCATCGCCGATCGGCAATACCTTTTTGCTTTTTACTGCTTTATTACTATTTACGTGTTGTATCGATGCGAGAGCAAACAAACAGTCAAATGCGGACGCACCTTGTCGCCATTTTGTTGATAAGCTTGCTTACATACATACAAAGCATTAAAACTGTGAGGGTAAAAAAAAATGCTTCCTCAATTTTTCACATTTTTACACAGCTTATCGCATACGTTTCTGGATGAGCATTCAGAAAACATATAACACGTATATACATATGTATGTATATAAATAACCGTACGACTTCCGTTCGCAGGGTGATTGATTACGCGCATGGAAACTGGAGCACAATCAACTGGTTAATTTCAAAGAGTTTACTCGGAAATCGTTCGTCACTGTACGAAAAGTCTTATATCATCCAAGAAATACGTGGGCCTGTCTTATACTTTTCGTTCACTCTCATGTTTTTCTCTCTCATTTCCCGACGCTTCTAAAAGATTTCCTCTTAACGCCAGTCGTAAGAGAGAAATCTTCATGGCGTCTGCATAAAACTCAATTTCATGGTAATTTCACAGTAGGAGAATACTTATACACTACACTTCGTTCTTGCAAATAAAGGAGGCATGTAAACATGTCCCTACGGAAACGACGTCCTGGCTGCCTGTTTCTCGACAAGGATGCACATGCCGTCTATATTGTTACGGTACGGAAGAGAAGGTTAAATGCGCAACTTAGACTCTTCCACTAAAGGAACAGCGAAGTTTAGCTGGTGAAACGCGGAAACAGCTGTTTAAGCTTATCTAGCTCACCTGTTCATCCATTCGTTACAGTCAGTATCTCCAGTTTCTATAATATCGACATTCTACGTGTTGACACGCGCTGCAACAAAAGCTTGATTCCTTAAACACATTTGCGACGTAGCTGTTTTCGTATCTAAACAAGATCCTAAGCAGGTCTAGTTTAGATAAATATCAATGAGTATTACACAGGCGTGACGTCGTATTCATATTGAATTAATCATACAATTATTTATATTGAACACTAGAAGTTACATAACCATATGTAAAAAATCTAAAGGAGAGCATACACGAACCGAATTACAGGGTCCTTCGAGAAGCATAAGAAATTAAACTAATTCTTTGTGCATCCATTTCATGCCCGGATATCCGGTAGAGACTTATTTAGACCCTTTAACAGAGTTAAACGGTACAAGGGCTATATCCATGGCACACGATACAAAAGATAACCATTCACGATGCTATTTAATAACTTTACACGTAATGTAGTGGTAGTAATATAACCTCCTACACGAAAAACAGAAAATCGCTCATAATATTCCTATGAAATAATCGTCGAGTAATTTAGAAGCCGTTGCCAAAGTCAGTTGTAAATCGCAGGCATACCAAAGCCATACTAGTAGGAGTGGGCGGGTGCAATTGACGTTCGTACTTGCCGAACTTGCAATTAGTTCCCTGCCACCTAGGAAAGCATTGGGTGCTGCTCGTGCATCGACTATTCGTTTCGAAGTGCCGAGGAGCAATTAACGGCTTTCGACGGCTTCGATTGTTCAGGAGGTGGAGGAGGACGGAGAGGGGGAGGTGCGTGCTGAAGTTTGCAAGCAGCGATAGCATCCAGCATCCGGCCTGATGGTCCAGGATGGTTCGCGTATGCCAAATCGATTTTCGACGAACATCGATCGTTAATCCTAAATTCCTCGAAATTCCTGGGGACATTGGATGTCCCTCTTCTATTGCTTTCTCATTCTCTTGTATAGCTCTTTCCCTCTCTATCACATTGACTATTATATACTTCTATCCTGCTTCACGTATTCGTCCAGTTTCTCGCACTCTTACATAAAATCACGCTCGCATGGGGCTGTACGTTCAATTTCGAATCACGCGTAAACTATAGGAACTACGCGACGTGTGCAGAGAGTACGTGGTGATGACAGGAACGTGACGGAGTGCTAATAATACATCCAATACCTTACTACGTGGATGAACGTGCACCTATTTTCACACTAGGTATACGTTTGCATAAACCATCCCCGAGACGCTCGCGGGATGCGTCCGTGTTCACCCTCTGTGGACTGGCATCGAAATCGGAGGAAAAATATAGTAGTGGATTAGAGGTGGGGAAATAAGAGGATGACAGGTACATAGTAGAAACTGGGATTGATCATATGTATGAAATATACGCAGATGGTACCAGCTAGAGATTATATACTAAAAATAGTGAAAATTTGTATTTAGGTGCATCGTTTGGATCTTTGGTTTTATTATTAAAAAGAATCGTTGAATTTATTCGTTGAGGTGGCTGGTGAAGTAGAGCAGACAAAAAGTTAAGACCTTAATGGATTATCAGTGTTAACCTTGTAGGCACGTGGTAACGTTAGGCCAAGAGGGTTGCAAGCTTCTACATATGCGCGATACTGAGAGTGCTAGAAAAGGGGATGGAGAGATCGTGAGGAAGAGGTCGTGGAGTTACCCGGAGAAGAGGTTCAGGCTTGGCTATTTCTCAGCTTCAGCAGCAGAGCTTTTCTTAGCGAGAATATATCGACACGTCAGAAACACACAGTCCCGTTTACAATATCCGTATGTAGGCGTTCGTACAGCCATTCTTGTAGATTCTCACAGCATCCTCAGGACGTGAGAGAATGACTATCGGTCCAGTTACAGGATGCTGATCGACCTCCAGGGAAATCTCTGGACGAGTATTATTCTCCCTATTGAGAAGTAATCACACCCTCAGCTGGTGATAGGTATACTAGAAGTTTTGTATCCTGGTACTCCTCTTCGGCAGGATCCATTTTTATTAGTACAGTACATTCTAACAGCAATAGAAAATATTTTACACGAACTCTCCCCGAGTGTCCCGGATGGATAAATGCTCCTTGACTCAGAGAAGAAAACGTGCGGGCAATCAGTGGGACGCACTAGGATCTCTTCAAGTGAAGGATAGAACCTGGTGATGTTGTGGAAGTATGAGCGAGTGAGTAGAGAACGCGAGAGAGCTCCACTGTAGGTTGGCAAACCTCCCTACGACTCTCGCCAGTCAGTCGGCAGCCGGCAGCCGTTCGAGCGACGCGTCATTTCGCACCGCGTTCAAGCGTCCCGCCGCATTGTCGCGTATGAATTACCAAACATTCGTATCAATAATTATAATATTCCTATAACTAAGATAAAACAAAAAAGTACTCTCTCCGTATCCTCCTGGTCCGTTTTTCTCTTGTCTCTATCATTCTAACCTGAAATTCACGATTCTTACTGTGAATATTTATATTTACACACGTGACAAATAGTGATGACTCGTGCAGACTTATTGCGCATTAATCTCTCACACAGTGACGATACGTGAATATTTATCTCTCGTTAGAAGACCATCCGGATTTCTCTTATTCTTACATTCCACTTTTCATCCAACTTCTGTACTTTGTATTTCGCGTCGCAACGACTTTCGTCCTCGTGGCACTGATTACCGATCGACCGCGGATTCTGTGAACTCGTACTCTTCTCTTGGTCTCTCTCCCTTGCTACGGCTCGAGTCTCTTGGATTTAACGCCTGTCAGACGCACGCTACCCTTCCTACGAGGTGAGAGACTCCTTCCTTCTGTGCTTTACGCTTGTCTGCGATATCAACGTCTACGGCAAAGCCTTTAGCTGAACGATGCAGCGCTATTCGACTCGGCTTCGCTTTTAACGGCATGTAATTTCTTCCTGATAATATGGGAAACCCCTGTGGATGACTTAGCATATTGGTAAGCGTACTTAAGTAGTACCTGCTTAGACGATTGAATAATTGCTTTATAAATCGAGTGGTGTGTGTGTATATATTTCTTTTACTATATATATATATATATATATATATATATATATAGTAAAAGAAAAATTAATCAAAATTGTACAATTACCGTTAGTATTTTTTTCAAAACTGCTCCGAGTGATTAAACATTTTAATTAGGACGATTTACGTTATATTTTGTATTTAATTATGTATTTGTATGTAATTATATATTATAACGGCAAATGACATCTTTGCAAAGCAATGCGATACCAATTAGGGTATCTACTGCTAGTGTCAAGTGGCTCGTTATTCTTGAAAATGAGGCAAAACGAGTGGGCTACGACACGCTGGTTTATTAAGTTTCTCGTCGATGAAAAACAAAGCGTGTTACGCTAACAGACTGTGCTGTAGAAAACGCAATGCCGCTCGTTAAAGTTTCAAGACGTTCCTGTCGCTCACAACTGTAATAATTCGCCAGTGAATTCCTTGGCGGCTCAATATATATATATAGATGATCAAAACGGAATAACAGTGGAATCCAACTATAAAAAAATAATCGATCCAGGGTTATGAGAATATTGAAAAGAGACAAAGTAAATAAACAAAGTAAAAATCTTGTAGAAATGAAAGGAGAATCTGAAAAATGGTTCTTTCACATCCGTACGACAGCCGAATGATCCATCGTTGCATAAGCACGGAATAATTTATCCCAGCGCCATTTGGCAATGGCCGATTCTTATTAGGTCGGGCAAACGAGTGCTGCGGGATTTTTGTTTTGTCCCGTCTGGCACAGTTTTCGGTGACACCATGTGTTGCCTGAAAATCCTATATGATCCAAGGATTAGATAGCAGGACGAATCGATACGAGTCCGTGGGTCCTGAAGGAAGAAGAAGCTGCCGCGTTCATGCCGGAATGTCGGGGTGCGAAACAAGACAACGGTTGTTAGGAAAGGGTAAGGCTGAGGACGAAGGGGAGGAGTGGGAGAAAGAGACTGGGGGATCTGAAAACGCGGTTGACGTTTCTGTCGGGGTGTTTCGCGGGTGTTTCGCAAGAAAAGGGAGATGAGAACGGAAACCGTCAGCTGCATCCTTTCGCACGATATTCTCCAATAATCGTCCGCTACGGTTAAGCATTGCCGAGCGTAACTCGGCCAACAGACAAGTAAACTGGAAATATTGATAAAGCAAAACTTTTTAATTGGCACCGCGAACAATTTTATTTTCATTCATTGGCAACGTGAAACCACATTATCCATCCCCCGGATTGGTAATTTTAAGACTTGTCCTTTTTTCCTTTTTATTTTCACCCCAAGTTTCTAATCGCACTGTGCTTGCAAGTAGACCTGATACTCAATAATACAATGACAATCAAATTATAATATTTAAAATTTTAATCGTTAGAAAATTATCAAAGTTTATTAGTTTCTCATATTTGTTTTGAGGATTCACAACGTGTGTCCAGCCTATATGATATAGGTATATTAACATAAGTTTATCTATATATATCTCATTGTATATAGATTACTGCATGTATATACGGAGAGTCGTTCAGAGTGTATGAGAGAGAGAGAGAAATAGAAAGAGAGAGAGACAGAAAGGGAGAGCGGGTTGTGTGCGCGTGTTATACCGAAGTATTATATCGATTAACTGTTGGCAACAGAAGAGAGGCAGAGGAAAGCTTGTTGGGCGGGTGGCGTGGCTTTGGCTTTCCTATATTATTAATCTTTTCCTCTTTCCTTCTCTCGTTTTCTCTCGCTCTCACGTTACTCGCTATCTATCGTGCCTTCTCTCTCTATCTCTTTCTCTCTCACTTTACCCCATACCCATAGGACAACCTCCTCTTTACCGCACAGTAGCTTTACTCTCTCACTGCTCAAACTCCATATATGCGTCTGTCGAGTCAGTCAGGTGTTGCGGGCAGCTTCCAACCGTTCAAAGAGAATCAAGAGTCGCGCCAGAAACTCCCTCCGTGCACCTGAGGATATATGCGCCATATACAGAACCACGTATTCCATGACGAAGTATGGACTTATGTTTGTGTAATTTCTGATTGCCTGAAATTACTTGTAAACAATAAAAATTAGTACAGGCTAATTTTTTAAAATATTTTGATAACTCGTTATTTACTGAATATCCTGGGGAATTATTAAAATTGACTGTCGATCATGCTGGATCTATTTTTTATGAATCAACATTTTTCTGGGTGGGTCAGAGTAAATATAATGAAAAAAAATATTGTAATCCTGACGGTACCTTGATATTATTCAAATTTATACAAATTTAAGAAACATGATTGTGGAACAAATTGAAAAATTCTTATTGCTTTGGTGATTTTTCTTCTTTTTTTTTTTAATTTTTGTGTTCCCATGTGGCTCGGGACAATTATGCTCTTTACGATCTCCATCCACGTAGCCAATGGGGCTCAGGCGCGCGGTTGGCTGCGTGAGAAAAAAAAGTGTATTTAAACACGCTGGTAGTTTGCGGTACGCGTCCCGAGAAAAAAGTTTAATCAGCGGATCGGAGTGTACTCGATTAAGCGTTTAATCGATCGGTTCGTGGGGTCAGGTCGTTTTTGTTCCCAGGGTACTGTCGTAGCTTACAGGGATCGGTGAGGATAGTTATAATGGAACTAAATTACACCTGCCTCCTCGTAGGTGTACAATGTGTCATCCGATTAACGACAGAGAAATGGCGCGTGGCTCTATTTAATTATACATATATAGTATATTAATTATACAACTAACGCATATTTGCTAAGCATTAGGACAAAGTGTCGTATTAATTTCGAAGAAACGTTCGAATTGCTCAAGTGCGCTGCGCGCACGTTTGCCATGTTTGCCATGTTTGATTAACATTCTACCATTGAACCCGTAGAGCATCGATAACTACGGACATAACATGGAGATAAATTATCACGAAGCAAAGAATAAAATCATACCACGTATCAGGTACCTAGACCCACGCCTTCCTGAACTACGTGTATCTTATATACGTTCAAGTCCAGAGTGTTGGGCATCAAAGGTAAAAAAGGTTATGTAAGACCTGTCAGTTAAATCTTTAGGATCCACATATACAAAAGCTATAGATATAAAGTTTCCTGACGATAGAAAGGAATACGAGAAAAATAAATGGATCGTCTATAAGGAATAAAAAACGAAGCTCGCTTAGGTATCGAACGTATCGATCTTGAGGAACGCGTGTCGACCACCTGCAGGTCGCACTGGAATAGCATTCTAGAAAATGTATATATCCATATGTAAGCACACATATACTAACAACTAAAAGATGAAAAGCTTCTCTTTCCTTTTCAATTTAACTCTTTTAACCCATTGACTTGACTGGTTCAGTCGTTACGATGCATAGGTTAGGTTTTATTAAAATCTTTCCCTTTCCTAACCTCTTCGCCGTTTTTGCCATCTTGTTGGTTGGCTGGATAAAGGTTAGCCAGCCCTGTTATACCTAGAGAAGCAGCGGCACCTACTATACTGCTACCTTCGAATTTCAATTTCTAACCGTAACCGGTATAGCCCGCCGCCATGGCCACGAGTATTGCATCGAATGTCGTGCAAGTTCGGTGTAGCTGTGCGTGACATTTTTGTAATGAAACCAAGTTAAATGTAGTCGTACCAGTCAGTACAGTAGACATCTGGCCTGTCTCTCGCCTCGCCGTTCTAATATTGGAAATTTCAGTACGCCTCCTCTTTTCCTCCTCTTCCTCCTACCACCTACTACTACTCCTCCTTCTCATCTATACCTCATACTCCTATTCCTGATACTCCTGGTTCCTCCTCATCCTCCTCGTGCCGTACGGCCATCACCTTTTTCCACCACGGGCTGTATGTACCATG
>JARPRG010000125.1:159056-225888 GCA_031001745.1 Hartigia nigra | reverse complement strand
AGCAGCAGCAGCAGCAGCAGCAGCAGCAGCAACAGAAATCCCAGTACTGTAGCTACGGTGACGGTGACTGTAGCAACCACCATACCCGTCACAAGCAGCATCACCATAGCAGGTACCGCATCGACGACCACGAGTATCGGTTCAACCTCCACGAGCTCGGGAGCCCTTCAACCCTCTAGTATTATTTGCCATCCAACTACCCTGACGTCGAGCGTTAATAACAATTCGGAGCCGTTTCCGGTTGACCTGGATATCAAGAAAGGAAAGGGTAAGTGTATTATTATTTTTTATTTTTTCGACATTGGTAAAAATCGATAGCTCAAGATGATAATAAAATAAGTGTTAACGATCCTGGCACGGATTTGACAAACTCTTAAGATGTAAAGAAACCTTGTATGATTCTAGGATATAAGAAGAGGGTACGCGACGTTCTATACTCTCTACCTTGCTATACAAACTTTTCTCTACGTAGATTTACAAGTAGCTGTGGGCACATCGTACATTAGTTCTGGATATTGCATGGGGGTACCCGTATAGCCAAAGCCGCTGGTTCACTCGCTGAAATCCTACATTTCAAGCTATCCGGTTATCTGCAGGAGAAGCGAGCCCGCAGCCGACCTCAGACAAACCCTCTTCTCTTCTGACGTTGCTCGAATAGGGAGTCTATATCTTTTTTTAAATTAGTCAGGATCTTCCTAATAATTAGACAGAACAGAAAGAAGGAAGTCAATGATTGAGAGAATTAATTCTTAGAAAGAGAAATTCGTTTAGTAGATGTATTAGACGATTATGAGAACTTTTGTATGATTTTCTTCTCATAATTATTTTGTTATGGTTGATAATATTTCAACAGTGTACTAGTTCACGTTTTCCGTTTCAAGCATTTATATATCGCACTCTACCATAGATACGTAGGAACACGGACCCCTAGGGCTGGTGAACTCCAGCAGTAAGCAGTCAGTCAAGCTGGCTGGCTGGTTGGTTAGGTTGGCTGGCTGGGTGACTGCCTGGTCCAGACGCGATAAGGCACGTCCGACACTTCCAACGGGATTCTGCTCTCGGCTGATATCATATCCGGGTTCCGCGACCTGGCTTCCTAGGTATTTTGCGATAGTCCCCGTTGACACTGGGATATGCTCACAATCCTGATCCCTGACTACCTTACGTTACGTCAGCTTTTACCAAAACAAGAAACTCTCATAAGGATAGTGTTCTGATACTAGAGCTCTTATCAATCGTAATTCATTTGCTCTTTTGTTCAAGAATGAAATATAATGAGCCAAACGAAAATCAACCGTTAGTATGATCTAAGGACTAGTCTTGGTCCATGAGAATGAAAAAAAGCCTTCGCAGGACAAAGTAAAGGAATGGAATGATCGACTTGCGCCTAAATAAAATAAGAAGAAGCGGGGTAAGGTGTACAGGGAAAGAGGGATCGAATTGCTACAGGGAAGTGGGAGGTAGGCCAGGGAGGAATTGCGATCAAAGCCATCTGTTGCATTGTCCCGGCAATTAGGAGGCGACAGCTGAGTCCCGCCATACTTACTTCCTTCAGGGATACTCAACTGATCCTAACTCGAAGCAGATACACCCTGGAAGGTATTAGACGTCTATGATGTGAAAAGGTACAAAGCTTTTTTTTTTTAATTGAAATCTTGAAAGAATATCATCAAACCCATATAATGCATAGGCTGACAAAAGGGATGAGAGTCAAACTAAATCAGTTGAGAATCACTGATGGAAGTAACAGCTGGCCGAAGGGATAGTAACATCAGCAGCAGTGCTGGCACCGGCAGTAGCACCCGTGGCACCGGTGCTACCATTACCATCACCTCGCTGGATACCATCCGTGAAATCTATATGCGGAAAGACGTACGATCCTTGTTCAGATAGGACTGGTCCAAGGATTCACATTTATCTCAGCAAGAAGATACATAGGCCATTTTATATGTAGGAGGTGACACAGTTAACTCTGTTACATCTCACGAGCTAGATACGGTCTTCTGTACTGAATCAAAGAAGAATTTATACTGTCAGTATAGGTAGTTTTATAAATATTTTTACTTTGCGCTAGGGCATATATCGAGGTTAAACAATTTGTCTCTGTGACAAACATATATCACATAGTTGTATTTGATTCATTTCTATAACGATTAGTATCCAGTGGCCGGTTAATAGACAGCCCCTTGCAGAGTGCCAGACGCAGATTTGTATCCGCAATATAAGAGATGGGATGAATCCGGCTTATCCTGGTAGCTGATTAAATCATGGATCATACGATTTTATCGTATTAACCAGCAGGATGATATCGAGCAGGAATAATAATTCTGAGCATTAAACACAGAGGATTAGGAGTGATTTAGAAAGAGATATTCACTGGATGTTAAAGATGGCGCTTCGCTCATAGGAATGAGTTCAGGATAAATCTGTAGCTTAGGGTAATCTATTTATACGATATTCAGGAAACACTTGCCAGAAATGTCTCTAGAACTATAAGACCTAAGGTAGTTTAGCTAGCCAGAGTTCAGGTACAGGTAATTACCTACTGGCGGGCGACGTCAGGTGGCTGTGACACATTGGCGCACCTTGTTCCTATATATTTGTTCGATATCCGCGCTCACCAGTGTTACGTATTTATGTACATACGTAATAACAAAATGCCTCCATGGGCGGGTTATGCGAAAACGCGTAACTATATTATAGCCTATGCAGTTAATGTCGATAGTTTTACCCCGGTAGGGACACCTTAAAGTTGCTATGGGTACACAGACTCCATACGTGCCTACGGATACCACATCTGTTTACAGTACAGACTCTTAACTCTGTTTTATTTCTGTCTTTGTACATTATATAGAAATATATATATATATATATGTCCTGGTCACGGGAGAATTGATCTCACGGACTCTTTGTTATAGTCGGAAGAACTTGCAGAATGAGAAAGGATAACAATGAAGATAAAAGCAAAGGGCACAAGGAGGCTGAAAAAGTGTCAGGAAATATATAAAAAAAATTGTTCTCGGTAAAATTTGGCATTAGTCCTTATTACAGTAAGGTTCTATTTTTGTTCTACATTTTATTTTCTATTGTAATATCGGAAGGGGAGTGTCACCCTGAATTCTGGGATACATACGGGACATGTATGTCCGCTGTTATCGGTATTTCTCTTCGGTTCTCTAGTTTCAGCGGTACCAGAGAGGCTTTGCATTCCGCGAGACACCCTGGGAACGGAATGGGAACGAGAGACAAGGTGGATGACACGGCCCGTAATTGCATGTTATCCAGTTCCACGCTCGTATGCGTCACTATACTCGTAACACGGCCCTATATTCGTTGTTAATGCATAAGCATATATGCCCATCTCTAGTATCCGTCTATTCGTATAGGGTAGCTGCGATTTAACATTTTACACGTTAAATGCCAATATATATACCCTTACGTCTACCAGGTACCTTTATACGTCCTCATGCAAATGCTAACATGTACATATAGGTATAGTAATTTTTATACAGTACAGTATAGACTGAATGCATAGTAGATACGTTGAGAATGACAGGTGTGTTCTCTTTCAGTTTAGAATCTTTGCGATGAGACAGTTACTGTGTTCTATGAGGTTTTTACTGGCAGTGATAATCGATAAGGATCATTGTCAGGAAGTAATAATAGTTATGAATAGAATATCTGCCTAGACCTCTGGATTATGCAGGACTGGAATCGTTGTCCTTAAGTGTACGCCATCCGGTCGATATCTATGTACTCTTTGGCGTTCGCTGTAATAAAACTAATCTGAATATTTTGTTTGTATTCTAGTTCTCAGTTTGGTCTGTTCGTCGAGGGAGAAATCAAGAGACGAGGAATCCACGAAGGACTGTGGTCTCTCACCCTCGTCCCAGAGGTTACTCTTGCAGACGAGCAATGGCTCCAGTCGAGTGGATTACAAAGGTTCCTCCAGGTCTTCGGATAGCGAAAGTCCCGTGCCGTCATCTCAAAGTCAACTTAAGTCTGAGAAGGAGGACAGCAGGCAAGATGATTCTCAGCAAATTGAGGCTACCGGGTCTGCACTATCTAACGGAAATGGTAGAGGCGTTTCCGGTGTCATTAGCGGTCATGGGAAACTTAAGAGACTACTGGGTACTCTAGTGCAATTTGCTACGGATATATCACCAGATACAGGAGATACAGTCAGATCATTGGTACTAGGACTGCTGGTACGTATAGAAGTGTTAGCAGACTTCTTGCTTTTATATCACGCTATTCTCTGACCTCTGCATGTGCAAAAAAAGGGGAAGGACCCAGGCGTAAGCTCTGAAAAAAATGCATTTAAGAAATCTCAGCAGACGATGCATCCTCAAAGGAAGGGTCTACCGAAGGACAGCTTTGACCTATCGGAGAGCTTCTTTCTCCATAAATCATTCAGTCTTCTTTAGTATTGGCTTCGTTCGGCAAGAAATCGTTAGCTCATCGTATACCAACTCGAGGGTGCAACATATCGTCCGTTTTGAAATAATGTCACGAGCTTTTACCTTGACAAACAAAATCATCTGTGCAAGCATGAAATGCCTGAGCAAATCTCGATACTCCGCAGTATATGTACCTACCCCAAGGGTCGGACTCTCACGCTTGAATTTAACGAGTTCTCTCATCTCCGACCTTACCCTACTCCGTCCTCTTATCTCACTCTCCACCTTCTCCTCCGCCTTTATTGCTTCCACGATCAAGCTCTAGCTGTTACGGAGAGCACGTACTTGCCTACCTATCTACCTAAGCATGATAAAAGAGAAGCAAAATATTGAGCGATACTAAATCCTTGCATTTTTATTGTCCTTGCAGAGCGGCGCCATGACTGCTGAGGAATTTCACTCTGCGCTTCAGGACGCCACGAATTTTCCTCTACGTGGATTTGTTTTGCCGTATTTGAAACACACTCTACCGTCTTTGCAGAGAGATTTGAACGGAGCGGCCAGGGCAAATAATCAGGTGAATTTTAAATATATTAACAATACTAGGATCTGATGACTGTAAGAGGTATAAGACAAAATGGTCGAAGAGGAACAGAAAAGTTTGACTGGAAGGATGGTTTATTTTTTATGGCCCCTTGGCAATTCCATTTCTCTTCAATTTCCTCCTGGCACATGTCCCTCTTTAAGGGACAATGACATTTTCATTGGACGAACGCGCTGAATGTAAAACATTGGAAAAGATTATCCGAGCCAGATTTGTATTCAGAGACTGACCAGGACCTTCGGCCATATTGTATCGTTCTCTTATATCCTATAACAGCTTACCTCCATTTATCTTTGATTTTCATATATCAAATGATATATATACACACACACACACACACACAGCCATCAGAAACATCTATTTAAATGTTACACAGATTAAATTGTACTTTTGAGAAAAACAACAATGGCTTCTATTTGCACACAATCGAGGTACTAAGCCAGTGTATATATGCGTATACTATGTCCATATAGCAATTGCGAATATGAAAGATATAAAGGGGTGACGTATTTTAATGGTTGGGTTGGCAGATAGATTAGGCTACACAGGCAACAAAGATCTCGGTAGGCAACGGAGAAATAGGAATGTATCAAAAGAATAGTGGAAAATCAACAGAAGCAGTCCCGGCCGGCTGGCAGCTTGTTTTAATTTCCCAGGCTGCCACGCTCGCGGGTAGGAGACTCACCAGGCTGTTTCCCTACAAGATGGATGAATCGAGGCAGAGACCTCGAGCTACAAGCCTCAAAACCGAAATACCTTTGCTTCTCCTTTCTCAATTTGCATGATTTCCCCTTTGGGTCCTACTACCAGCTGGAGCCACAGTATACTTCAATAATTCTTTTCCAGTGTTTTCAGCATGGTCCGAATCACGAGCAATGGAAATTTCTGAATAAATTATCTTTGTCAATCGATATGAAAAACAAATAATATTACTTGGTGTAATTATTCAATTCAAAATGACGTACCACGGTTACCCAATTGACAAATCCCTAGATGTATGACTTAATCCTGAGTGTTGGTACGATATTGACTCGACGATCGGCGGTTTCCCACCCTGCGCCATAAATCTGCATTTCCATTCGACACTAATCGCCCTTCGATTTTCTGAAATTGGCGAAATATCGGTTTGCTTTGCAACCGCCATAACTGCCTAAGTAAATCCACCTACATGAAGTTAGCCGAAAATTTTCACTAATTATTTTTTAAATAATTTATATCGATTGGTGGTCATTTGGTGATCATTGGTAGTCTAATTAGAACAATTAGTGGTCAACCATTCTCTTTTATTTAATTAATCAAAATTTGACCGTGAAGTTAGCCGAAATTTTTTTTTATTTTGCGTGAAATCAATTGTCCAGGTACTCAATCGATGCGCAATCGTTTGGTGGTCACGAATATCATAATTAAAACATGTGGTGGTCCCTAAATTCCGTAAAACGCCAAAAAAAACGGAATCACAATCTGACCGAAGGCTGCCATTGGCCGACAAATGGATACAGGGGAATGGACGTAGGTTATTGCTGATAAAACTTATAATTCTTAACCGATTATGCTCTACGAGGTCGCAATCAAAGCAGAAAGAGTAGCCAACGATTGGTAGCCTAATCAGAACATTTGGTGGTCATCAATTAATGCACGAGGTACGAAAACTCATACCTCTGCTGCACTGCAAGCACCAAATGCTGTGATTGGCTGAGAAATGGATACAGGAGTAAAGGACAAAACGTGATATATTACCAATTAGCCATTTGCAAATTGTTTTCAATAAACTAATAACCTCTTCACGTTCCTCTCTTTTAGAGTTCTTTATTTTATTGTTATTCAAGGTGACGTTTGGAACAATGGTGAAGAGAACTTTCTCCTGGATAATTTCTACAACTGGCAAGTCTTCCGCCAGTGTCTGTATTTTGGAATTTCTTTATCAATGAGATCTTGTATACATGGACTAGTTTGATATGGAGGCTTTTCAGAAAATTTTGGATTACCATCAAATAACATAACAAGTATAGGCCAAGCGGTCTCGTACTTTTCGTAATGAATTAGCGAGGAATCTGTCCACCAAGGGAGATAACAAGCGCTCAAATAATTGGGATACACGCCAAGACTGTTGGCTGAGAACACCCTATAAAGCTTAAAGTCTTCCGCGTTCTATAAATGATGCTTCTGACTCCCAGTGATGGTTTTTCTATGAACCCCTTGAACTGCAATTTATTTTCAGTCAGCACTGCTCAGGCAGACAATTTAATTTTCTTAGTTTTAAGAGGAGGGATTGATACAGAAACTTACGGTTTTGTTGCTCAAATAATTTGTTATTATTAAAAATAATATTTGTTTCACACATTTATATGAATGTTTATTGTTATATATACATATAAGAACATAATTAGTGTCGGGAAATTCTTCAGTAAAGTTCATGACGAGCTGGGCTCGTCATTTCAGTTCAAGGGGTTAAACATTGGAGTAGCCAGTAATGTCTGTTGGGGTCCTATATTTCTGTGCTATAGCAAAGCAAACCCCTCAGTCAGCTAGTCTTCACTGTTAAATTTGTCAAGATTTATAAACTTTCCACATATTTGATGCCATCTGAAATAAATAATGCTTTGCTCCTCTGACTAGACCAGCCGTTATTTCAGCGACTCAACGTTAATTAATCTCATGTTTATCTGCTACTAGCCTCTGCAGCTAAAACAGGAAGTGATATAAGTAGACATCACTATGGTTATGGAAGACCCTTAAATAATATTAAATTTATTCCCTTCCTTCTTTTCCTGCAGGCTAAAAGATTTCACAAGCTTATCTACATTATGTTTATGGTGGAAGAAAAGTACGCAAAACGTGTCAACGATAATGAATATAATCATCTAATTATTAATCGAATGCCCCCATATCCATTTCTCAGTCAATTGCAGCATTTGGTGCTTGACGTGCAGCAGAGGTATGATTTTTCGTACCTCGTGCATTAATTGATGACCACTCAATGTTTTAATTAGACTACCAATCATCGGCCAGAGTTTCTGCTTCGAATGGGACCTTACCGAGCAAGATCGGTTTAGAATTATACGTTTTATCAAGTAAAATGTGTTTCGATACGATACCCCTGTATCCATTTCTCAGCCAATCACAGCATTTGGTGCTCGCAGTGCAGCAGAGGTATGCTTTTTCGTACCTCGTGCATTAATTGATGACCACCAAATGTTCTGATTAGGCTACCTATCGTCGGCTACTCTTTCTGCTTTGATTGTGACCTCTTAGATCATAATCGGTTAAGAACTATAAGTTTTATCAGCAATAACCTACGTCCATTCCCCTGTATCCATTTGTCGGCCAATGGCAGCCTTCGGTCAGATTGTAATTTCGTTTTTTTTTTTGTGTTTTTCGGAATTTAGGGACCACCAAATATTTCAATTATGATATTCGTGACCACCAAACGATTGCGCATCGTTTGAGTACCTGAAAAATTGATTTCATGCAAAATAAACAAAATTTCGGCTAACTTCACGGTCAAATTTTGATTAATTAATTAAAGACAATGGTTGACCACCAAATGTTCTAATTAGACTACCAATGACCACCAAATGACCACCAATAGATTAGGTATAATGTAAAGTTAAAAACTTAAAGTTGTACGACTAACTTTATACAGGTAGTAAATCCACGTTTGGTCAAAGTCCATAGGGACATTTACATTAGATAAGTTTAATCGTTCTGTTTTGATTTTGATTCATGCCGTAACGAAGTTTCTCTTGGCTGGATTAAACGACAAATGAACGTTATGCAGCGACAATAAATGGCGAGAAATTTGTCTCGCGATTTAACCACGTTCACTGCCTACTGTACGAAATACAAACGAATTATTTGGCGAAATTCCAATTTACACGGTGAAATATTAATAAATCTCTCTAATTTACGGTGGATCATCATATTTTTCCATATTCCTAACTTACGCGTAAATAACCATCACGACTCCTTGGACATGCAAAACTTCACTCCAAAAGATGTCGTTCGCCAAACTCTTTTTTTAATGATCTGTTTTTCACGCAACTTTTAGACCAACTTGACAGCTCAGTCTTCAGAGGACAAGGTCACGGTATCTTTCCACAAGATGATAATACTCTTGTTAAATTTTTATCAAACAAATTTCTTTACTCCCTGTAATGGCTCATTAATATAATTACTAAACCAATTACCATGGCAATTTCTTATAATAATCAACATCCACATCCATGGTCGTCTATAAAATGAAAAGTACATAGTTAATAAAACCATGAGAAATTTTCTTTCGCTTGCTCGAAAATACAATAGTTCAGACGATACTGGCGCTTCTACGTAGAGCAACGAAGTAGTAACGATTTATTTATAATAATCCAACTCAAGCAGCATGCAAGGGATAATTCTGTCGCAGGCAAATTTGCATGGTATAAACAGGTGCGCAACCGTTTAAGAGAAAATATGCGTAGCTGTGCTCATGAGCGTGTAGCCATATATATATATATACACACATATATGTATATGTATGTGTGCGTGTGTCTGTGTGTACTGGATTTAAAGGGGCTGAGTAAAATTTCCATTAAAAATGTCGCGTCTCTTTACTGTGAAACTTGAGGCGCTAGGAAAAATGTGATTGAAATGTTTTGTACTTAAAAAAAATTATGCAATATGACGTAACATTGGTATCAGTAGCAACGGTATGGGTATAATAAACGTACAGTAGCAGTGTACGGTGTAGTATGTACGCGCTTGTGCGAAAACTTAATGAAAAGGTACAAGTGGAGAAGTCGTAGACTTATTCGGATCAGGATAAGGAAAGGAAATAGGAAAGTGGAAGGGAGGTGATATATATTTGGAACCAAAGAGAACAGCCTCCAGCTGTTACCCATCTCAGCATCCTCCCCAGGGTCGAGGATGGAGGACGACGGGAAGCCAAGGTAACGAATTGCAAATTAATAGTGAGCATTTACATTTTGCTCGATATGCATATATATATAGCGATATGGTATGACTAAGGAGAATAAAGAAGGCTGTAGTTTCCAGGAATTGATAAACGATATACCAACATGATTTCTCAGGGTATGGAGGATCCTCTTGATTAACAAAAAAAAAAATTAGAAATGACGTTGGGTGTCCTCGTCGATCAACTTTACTTGGTTATCGATTCGACAATCGTTAATTGCAAGTCGCAAATGGCGCCGATATTGAATTAAGAACGATAAATCGTAGACTGCCAGGTTGCGTCGGTATTAAGAAAAGAAAGGAGAGCGCGCGGCAGCGGCTGCTTTCGCGCGAAACGATAAAGAAGCTCGGGCCGAATATTAAAAACTAAACTGATTGGAATTGCAGCTTTTACGTAGGGCTTTGTCGTTTGGCTCAACTTTTCTCATTGAGCGTACGATAATTTCTTGTGCTCGCTGACGTTTTATCCGGGTGACTATTTAGGTATCTGACGTTGGACAAATATGACGGTACTCTGAACGAATATATATTAAATTAATTGTTGTTGCTATTTGGGATTTAATATTACCATTTTTTTCTGTTACTGAACAGAGTTGCGCTCAATACTTACGGTCCAACGAGTCTACCGTCTTGGAAGCTGTGGGACTCGCGCCATCTTCTGGGGATGAAATATTTATTGAGCAACCTGGTACCGCTGGTACCGGAAGTAGTACTTCTACGCATTATGCCAATCGTACTGGTACCAATTCAAGTTCTGGTTCTATTCAGATCAACACGAATCCTGGTAGCTTGCATCATTATACGGGCACGGCTCATGCGCCTAAACGTCGTGCTTCGGATACACCGTGAGTAATGTTTATTACAGTAGAACCACGATTAACCAGGGTCAGGTTATCCGGGGAGTGGATTAACCGTGCGCCTTCCGTGCACGGCGAACACCGGACACGGCCGAATGAGAGTTCGTGTGGATTACATTGAAATTGCACTAGACAAAATAGTATAGGACGTTTAATTCGGATTAACCGAGATTCAATTATCCGTAGAATCTTCGGTGCCTAATTCCCCCGGTTAATCGCGTTCTACTGTATTCGTAATTTTTTTGTTGCGCGTTTTCCATAGATGGGTAGATGCTCGAGATATATTACAGATTTTTGTATCGCGTCGCTCGTTTACCGATTTTTGAAATAATTTATATGACTATGGACACGCACACACCTGGCTGTACACGCACGCCTATTACATTTGCCAAACCACATAGTATCCTGTTTACAAAAATCTTGGCCACGAGCCTATACCAGGCCGATATTTATCATAAACTAAGTATTCAACATACAGGATGTTATTAGCTTCCTGTTTTCCTATAACAATGACTTCCGGATGATAAAGGACATGATGAGAAAAATTAATAAGTGAATTTTTAACAGGTACTATGAGAATGGCGGGGGCCCACTTTTTGATGATGGTCCGGTATATGGGAAAAGATCAGCAAATCCTTGGAGTCATCATCATCATCAACAGCAACAATCAGACTCGTATTGTTGGTATAATCCATTGCATTCATCTGGTGGATCCTCGATACAAAATCATCATCATAATCATCCTCATGGACCGTCGCCCATACCCCCAAGTTTGGTACAGATTAATCAGCTAACGTCATTTGGGCCTCCTCACACACCACAGGCTCAATTGGGCCATGTACAAAATCAGAATGGACCCAGTCTCGATGATGAATGGAAGAATATTCACGTGATGCTTAATTGTATCTTGGGGATGGTCGAGAAAACCAAAAGAGCTCTGGCGATTTTACAACGACGCGGATGCACCAGTCCTGCTGCCGCACCGACAATCGCTACATCCGGCGTTGCAGCGCAGAATGGAAGTTCCGGAAGTGGACCCACAACGACCAATGGTTCTCAGGTGGATACCACCGGAAATGACCGTGATGGCAGTTTAAAAAGATTATCCGGGGAGATTGTTGCACAGACTATTCGTGCCACTGAAGATAGAGTCGCGGAAGTGAAAAGAAGAGCTGGTAGGTCAATTAACAGAGGAAATAAGAATTAATTAAAGTCTATAACTAACATTGCCTCTTTCTTCTGAATATTCTAGAGGAAGCTGTACAAGAAGTAAAGCGTGCAGCTGTCGCAGAGGTACAGAGAGCTGTAGCCGTAGCCGTAGCGGAATCCAGGGCAACGGAACGTCTAAGAGTACACCGACTCCTGGATCTACCTCTGTCTCAAAGGAATCATGGTATACGACAAGGTCCTTTTCTTCGTGTTCCTGGACATGCAACTGCTAACGAACAGACTAGTCGTAACAATAATACTCCATCCGCGACAACATTGTCGACGAATCCTTCCTCCGTTGATGATGACAAGGATACTCATTTGACAAGCATCATGGGATCTGTACGTATTTATTTCTAGGACTTTTGATTCTTATGCCTGTTACTTATTACAGTTGTATAATCCTGTTCAGCTCACAACGGATTAATGCGTTACAGAGTTGCTGGAATTGCGGTAGACCCGCCCTAGAGACATGTGGCGGTTGCGGAGTAGCAAGATATTGTAGTTCCTTCTGTCAGCATCGTGACTGGGAAGCTGGAGGACATCATGCAACATGCAACAATCCACTACCTCGAGATCCGCCCAGATCATCCTCCAGGAGTCCATCATCCTGCGCTGTTGCCACTTCCGCTGCCGGGTCCGGAAATGATAACGAGAGCGAACCGGCACCTAGTGCTGCTAATACAGTCGTTAAAGGGAAATGACGCGACAGTAAGAATTATCATGGATCACGTCACCGCGAGAAGCGTGACCCGACTTATACGCGTAAACGATATTAAAAGACAGCAGTCAGGTCGAAATTTGTTCATCCCTTATTGATGAGCTTGCACCTAGGACTTAACCTCAAGGCCATTCACGTTGCTCTAAACTAAATGCTTATTAAACATTCTTAGACTTACGGTCATCGAGGTTTCGATAATTCAAAATACGCAATCTCATTAACCCCTTCATTGTCGGTGACATATATATGGGCGAAAAAGTTGTGCCACTTTTGCACCATAATACATATATGAGCATCTTAAAAAGTATTATTTAACACAGTCAGATTTAATTGGGTGTCATAATTTTTGGCGGCGCAGAATCCAAATATAGTGTCAAATTTTCAAAATTCAAAATGGCAGACCACAATTAGCAACGATGTTTGAAATTTCATAGAATTGGCTACGTTTGAGTCTTTGGGTTTGCTAAACTGTAATATGGTAAATACAGATTTAGAAACATCAAAAACTTAAACATGAGCAATTTTTATCGAATTCCAAACATTTTTGGTAATTTTGATCTGTCATTTTGAATTTTGCAAATCTAACACCAGATTTGGATTCAGCGAACCCAAAAATATATAATATGAAATTATATTATTCTGAAAATTTTTTTGTAGTGCATTTCTAGCACGAAAAGATCATTTTCGCTTGACTGTGAAAGGGTTAATAATTGTATTAATTATTTGCAAGGAGTACAATACGCAATCGCACCCCAAATGCACTTGTATTAGCAGTATTAATTATAATGAGCACTCAATTGGTTTTATTCCATTTTTTGTCCTCGTTTACTCGTCGGTGTTACGTAACACGATCGACTTGGTCGTGGGACTTTTATCAATCTTATACTAGTCAATTGATAGGATAAACAATCATTACGACTTATGTAAGGTAAAAGTCGAAAGCACTTCTTACTTTGTACGTACTGGTTAAAGTATCGGGTAGTTAAGTCTAGTCACGGAATGGTGAATGTACCGGATCTGTCATTCATTGATCACACAACATGTTAGGAAAACTTTGCTCAAACTTAGATTATGAATTACCGAAGATTCCCTTAGAAATATTGTGTTGCAGGGATATACGATGGGTTATAAAGTGTATTTACGAACTAATGAAATACAATATTCTATGTCATAATGCATATAAAGGATTAATATTATTTATAGAATTGGATAATCTTAGTAAATACATTGAAATAACTTTTACGATCTTGAACAGAAGGACACAACGAAGGATCACTTTGTCGATTTCTTTGTCGATTCAATAATGCTGGCGAACATTGTTTTAGTTTTTTCTTCCTTTCCAAGAGACTCGGACCAATTCTTTCTGCTCTTTGCAAAAAGGGACACGTTTAACTTGGCGGCAATGATTTTTCCAGATTTTGTGGAATTTAAGGACTGTCCTGCTTCTGCTAATTCTTGCATGATGATAATTTTCTGCTTTTCGTGTGCTTTGTCCCATATCCTCTCCAGACTCCTAGAACCATGTACACCGCAGGCTAACTTTGCCCAATAGCCTTGTAATCTTTTTGCTAATTTTTCTCTGCTCTTTTCACCAACATAGGAACTTTCCATGAAGACATCAAGGATTCTGCTACCTTTAGGGTCACCAAAAAGTATAGCTAGGTCTTCGCCGTTAGATTCCAATAATGAGTTTACCATTTTAATTGGCTTGTTGAAGTTTAATATGGCCTGTACTATTAAACTTCCATGAAGATTTACAGGGAAGCTTCGATCACTTGCTTTTCTACAGGATTCCAATGCGTCATAATGTTTTAGTGTGGCTATGACTAAAGCCGTGGATGAATGACGTTCCGCTGGCTCATCACAGCCCAGGACTTTGGTGATGGTGTTAAAGAAGGCTCCTTGCTTTGTACGTACTCTGCTACAAGCATTGGCTAAACTAGCCAAAACTCCTGTGTAACCTTTATCAATAATTTCTTGACAATGCGGTGATAATTCTTCAAATATTTGTTCCAAATCCTCCTTCATACTACAGCCGTCCAATAACCTCTGGACACTGAAATTAACTCCATCCATCAGTGCTAATGTTTTCAGCTGGCCATGGAAGAATTTTTTATACATTTTTGTGTAAACGTCCGGTGCTGCTGCTATAAGGCAGACTTCCAACAATCGGACCGAACACTCTTTGTCAAAGACATTAGATAAATGCTTCTCCTCGTTAGGTGTAAAACACTCCTGCATAATTTTTTCTATGATACATCCATTCAACTTGGGGTCAATGTCCTTTAAGGAATACAAGACGATTTGTAAGAGTGTCGACAGTAAATCGTTTTGTCCCAACTCAGGAAACTGTGGCCAACTTTTTAATCTTTTAGAAGCATCTACTAACAGGTCTGTATATTCTTTAACAACCTTCCTGCGATTGTCAAGACAGGGTAATAACTTCTTCTTATTTTGCTCCTGAGGTTTATCAATTAAACCTCCAAGAACTTCAATAACAGTTCGTAGTACATGATTAGCATAAAGATCCCAAGCAAAATCTTCCATATTATTAATAACGTATTTACTCAGTTTCATTGTAATATCATTGTACAGTTGAACTTCGTTATCCTTAACTTCCACTACAGAATCCTTGCTTTTAGATGCTTTTCCACCAGCAGTCCTGTTACCTCTATCAGCACAAACAACAATAATTTTCTCCAAAACATGACTAGCGAATCTGTCGCTACAAATTGGTCTTAAAGATGGACTGAACGCATCGACCAGTCTTTGAATAACTTCGAAGCTAGCATATTTGATTAATGAATCGAGTACTCTTGATCCAATCTGATTACGTGCATATTCAACTTCATGTCCCACAGTCTGCTCATAGACATTATTTACAAAGACAAATTTATCCTCCATCCCATCAAAATCATCACGCATCATTTCCAATATACGAACCATGTACTGATATGTTTCTGAATCAAGTGCACTACCATGTCCATATTCTCCCTTGCGAGCATATTTCTTAGCATTTTGTATGAATGACTTTTTCTTCTTTCTTTTATTTCCTCTTCCAAGGATAAGATTCTTGTCTCCTTCATCATTCATGCTTATCCACACACTTCACAAGCGTTGTTATAAAATTAACCAAATAACTTGCTGTATAACCTACAAATCTAACTACAGGCAGGTCAGGTAGTGGGGATCAGTGGGGGATAACGTAGTAAGCGTCCTTCAATCTATCGGATTTTGCTCAAAATAAATATTTTGACTCAGTTCCAATTATTATTTTTCTTGATATACCATAAAAAACAAAAGTTTTAAAAACTTTAATTCTATAATTAAGAATGTGATTTTTTTTTCTTACTTCGTTCGATCTTTTTTGTATAATCATAGTTAAAAACATAGCATTGCTTTTGACTAACGTATTACACCAGCGAGTTGCCACTGACATTTCCGTGATCCTCTTTCTCTTTCCTAAAGCAAAAGTGTGGCAAAATGGTTAGTGTGTGCATCACTTCGTAATCCAACTATAATTTAAACATCCCCATTAAATCGAAGCAATTCATAACACGGTGCCAATAATCTTGAGAACAATGATAGAATGGTTTTATTATATTTTCGGTTCTTTTTCATATTGAACTTAAGAAAATAATCCAAATTTACCTATGGTTCTCCGCCATGCCGAATGATGTCTATGAGTGAAATTAGAATTTAATTCCATGATGAATTATTGTTACAGTTTATAATAGCTATAAATAAGCCATGTTTTAGTCTCTTTATCACAAAATATCATATAAATATATAATATTTCAGTGCATTATGTAAATAAAACAAATGAGCCACCAAAAAGTTCATGAGGTTAAGAGTGTATACATAGAAAGTACATGGTGTATCATAATGTTCTAGGGTAAGGTCAAGTGTTCCGAGTTGCGGACGAAGGACAAGAAGGAGCTGCTGAAGCAGCTGGAGGAGCTCAAGACTGAGCTGACCAACTTGAGGGTAGCCAAAGTTACTGGTGGGGCTGCATCCAAGCTGTCCAAGATGTGAGTCTCGAACAAGATTATACTTGAGTGACAAACAACTCTTTCATGGATTACTTATTTACAGTCGCGTTGTACGCAAAGCCATCGCGAGGGTGTACATTATCATGCACCAAAAGCAAAAGGAGAATCTTCGTTTGTTCTACAAGAACAAGAAGTACAAGCCCTTGGACCTGAGACCCAAGAAGACGCGTGCTCTCCGCAGAGTTCTTACTCCGCACCAGGCCAGTCGTAAGACGCTAAAGGAGATCCGCAAGCGTTCTGCTTTCCCAGTAAGGAAGTATGCGCTGAAGGCTTAAACCACCTCTTTTTTAATGTATAAATACAAATCCGTGAATAAACATTTGTTTGCGGTAACAACTTTATCTATTCATATGAATCCTTGTCATTTATTCAGAAGTGTTGGAACACGGCACTTGTTGGAACATCGCTTGTCGATTGAACATAGGCACATGGTAGAAATAAGGAAATAGCAATTGAGTTTAGAAAATTTTCAATGTCTATATACAGTCGTTACATTTCACGCTCTTGTGTTCCACATCGACCGACAGCTGCTAACGTCGGCTACAAGGTGATCAGCTTTCCGGAACACCAAGGACAAGGATGAAAATTCGGCTCAAGAGTACAAGTATCCTTGCAATCTTTTATCTCCGTCAAGAGATCTAGGATTTGAGAAGTAGTTTCATCCTTGGGATGTACGATAGGCTGGACCTCAGAATTTTCCACAATAGAAGTGTCCGAAATATCAACATTTTCTTTACAATCTAAAATATAAACAGTACAAACAATACAATAGTGATTCACGTAACTTGCCAACTTCATTAGTACTGGACAACTATTAAAAGACTGACCTTCCTGCTCGCTTACTGAATTGTCCATAGGATTTTCAGTGACAGATTTTTTGCTAATAAGATCAGCAACGAGCACTTTAAGCTTATGCAACTGTTCCTGTTGCTGATTTCTTTGTTCGATCAACTGATGAAACGCTTCCTCTCGTTCTTTCTGTTTCTGATTCAAAATAGCACGTTGCCTCTGATAAAGAGTTACGTATTCTCCTATAGTTTCTGTCTCGCCCTGTAGCTGGAGGACTAAGTGTTCTAGCCTTTGCTTCTCATCAGAAAGCTCGGCGATCCTCTCCATAGTGTTCTTGAATTTCTCTTCCAGTTTCTTCACAGCTTCAGGTTGTATACAAGGTTCCTCTTTCTCTAAAATTTCTGTCGAACTCTGAATCGGAGATGGGGATAAACCATTTACCTTTTCCCCAGTATCGTTTACCAATACATTCGTGACGTCCTGGGAAACAGTCTCAGAATTTACAGTAACTTGCCGGTTGAGTAATTGTTGATTCTCTTTCTTTAAATTCTCGATTGTCTCCTGGAATGTATAATCAATTTTGCTACTAATGCAAATTAATCAATTATAGACAAAAATATTGTTTACCTTAACGTTCGAGACTTCCTGTGGAACGTTCTCGAGATTACCAGAATGTTGCTGTTCGAGTAACAGCTGATTTTCCTTCTTTAGATTCTCAATAGTCTCCTAGAAATGCAGAGTAAATGTGAACACTCATTCAAAATAATAAAATGTAGAAACAAGTCTTCTGGATAAGCTAACAATACCAATGCTTTTTGGAGCTCCTGCTGCAAAGTACTCGCATGATGAGACTGCGCCTGATAATGCTGCATCTGATCGGTAATCTGTGCTGTGTGCAGTTTTTCCTTTTCATATTCCATCAAGGCAGTCTCTTTAACGCGTAATTCCTCTTTCAGCTTCTCTATCTCTGATTCAAATTTGTTTAACTCCGCATTCAATTTCTTACCAATGCTCCGTTCAGCTTGTAGCTGCTCCGTCAAATCCAGTTTGCTGTTGCTCTAGAAATACGTAAGACACGATTATTAGAAAATAGTGTCTGAAAAATAGCAGACATATTGACATAAAATATAAATCACATACCAAGTGAACGAAAGCATCGTGCATTTCACCTAGTTGCTGTTTCAACTGTTGATTTTGAGAAACCGCCCTGGATGCACCGATTTTTTCACTCTCAAGTGCCGCTACTAATTTCGACGACTCCACGGCGTCGCTTTTTATCTCCTGTAGTTCCTCCAGTTCCTTTTTCAAATTTTCTAATTCATTATCCTGTAATAGTACAGTTAACACTGTAAGTTTCACTGTAGTATTGTTGTCTTACGTTTAGAAACACTATATCCTAACTTTTTCACTTAGAGCAAGCTGCAGGCTGTGTTGCTCCTGAAGAAGCTCGTCGACGTTCTTCGTTAGGCTTTCTATTTGGGTTTTATAATCCTGTGTCGGTGTTAAAGAATCCACTTTGTCCTTCTCGCGCTGCAACTGCTGCTCCATATCAGATAATCTATCAATGTAGCTCTGTTCCTTTGATTCTAATTGTGTGACCAATTCTTTACTTTTTTCTAACTATAGAAAAATATTAGAGATTAGGTAACTTTTATAAAATACGTTGCTTTTCATAATATTTCATAGTAATACCTCTTTGAGTGTTGTCTCGTATTGGGCATTAATTGCATTCATATAATGTCCATATTGCACGCTAGCTTTTTCTTTATCCTCACTGACAGTTTTCAAAGTCTGTCGAACCTGATTTAGTTGCTGTTCCAAAGCAGCCACTGTGAGTCGTTGATTTTCAATGATATCTGATTCTTGAGAACTGGTCAACTGGGTAAGAGAAAAGACGGTTTTACTAAATCGCAAAATAATATCACAGAGAAATATTTGTAATAATATTTTACAGTACCTGCTGTACTTTAAGTTCGCACAGCGATAACAAATCGTCTTTGTTTTTCAATTCTTGGCGAACGCTCAGTAACTGGGTATTCTTCAACTCCAAATTTTGCTTAAGCTCGGAAATTTCTAATTCATAATCGTCATTTTCCTTCCTAAAGAACAAAAGTTTCTTAGTTTTTCTATCAATTGAATTTAAAAATACCTGAGAATATTTATAGATTACCCGAGCTCACGGACTTTTTCCGAGATTTCATTGATCATCTGTTTCGCTGCTCCTTCCCTCGATTCAACGTCATTCGATATACTTCTTAGAGGCGTTAATTCCTTCTCAAGTTCACAGATGCGCAACTGGGAAGATTTTAGTTTCGCACTGAGTTCCTCGACTTCAGCTATTCAATTAAACAAAGGTATTGAAAAGAATTGTATATGAGTAATAAGAAAGAATAAAAGATATTAACCAGCTTTTTGCTTCGCTGTTGCCTGAACCTGCGTAAGGGCAGCAGCGAGTTCAGCTTTCTCGCCTACAAGGATTCCAGTGGTCTGAGCATGAACTTGCAACTGCTCTTTTAGTGGATTTAATTCTCTCAAAAGCTTCACTTCAAATTCCGCTTCTTTAGTTGAAAGAATTGCTTCCAGTTCGGAAATTCTTGTATTCTGATAGATAATCAAAATCCACAGGTTTAATATTTATGAGGTGGATAATTAAACGATTTATTAATGCAAATGTTGAAATGAATCGATGACATTAAGGTAGTTGCCGTACAAAATGATTTTTCGGTAGAATTTTAAAAAATTGTTATTGAATAAAAAAAACCACGATATGTAATCGTTTGTGAAATTTTAAGAAGATTGACCGTTTTAAACTCGAAATAATTGTGATCAAAGTCAGCAACTTTTGTGAGTATCTTCTATACTAGATTAATGTTAATACGGTTTTTTTAACTATAACATATTCCATGTCGATAGTGAATAAAAATCGGTTACGGCACGGAACCTGTTAATGACTAAATGCTGCATTTAAATTTTGATAAAAAACTACTAACAGCAAAGATCTATTATTCGAATATGGTAAACAAAATCAAAAAAGTTCACCGTTTCGTTTTCGAAATATAACCACGAGAAGGATTAAATTTTAGCAAAGGTTGCCAGTATAATTACCAAGAAATAAATACACAACATTGCACGATCATCACTTAGGACAATATTTCATAGTATTAGCATTCTGAGTACAGACACACTGTGAAGTTCTCTGTACGTGACCTAAACTCTTGCGGCATTTTACTACGTATTAGGAGCGTAGTTTTTTGATAATACTGTAGCACGAGATCCACAATATACTTACATACTGAGCCACTTGAACGTGCAATCTATTAACCAATTCTTTCTGTTCTTGCAGACTAGAAGCCAGAAATTGATTCTGATATTCCAAGTCAGAGGTATTGCCAGAATTATCATCGGTAGGGTGATCGACTAAAGCTTCAGCCACTGCCGAAGCCATTTGCAAAAGTCGTTCTTTTTGAAACGAAGCGGAATGGTTTAATGGCTGCTGCAATGCCAAGGAACTTTCGATATTCTTCTCAGAATATTCCGGATTAGTGAAACTCTCAGCATTTTGTAAAGGTTTACTGTTGTAAAGCACACTTTCGTTACTTTGTGATATCAAACTCTCTTCAGTGCTGATATTGTCTTCCTCCTTGCAATTATTGGATGGATCCACTGTTTCGTTGGGACTATTAAGAAAGCACGACTCTTCCACATGTTCATTCGTGAAATGATCTAATAGCACCGGAGCTTCTTCAGGTCTTCGTTCAAGATTCGTATTTATTTTACTCGGACTTGATACATCAGTGCCATTATTATGCAAATGGCCAACCGAGCAATCTTCAATCTACAGGATCGAAATGGAACATTAATAGATCTCACACATTTAAAATACTCAATGTCAACAATATTTTTGACTTGTAAAAGCACAGGATTGATTAAGGAAAGAGAATTTAACCGTACAAGTGGTGGTGTTTCTTTTTGTAAATCATTATGTTCATTCACTGGAACATCCTGATGATGATTTTTCTTATTGAGTTGAAATTCCTTTAACTGTAAACAAAGATAAAGAATAATATCTTTTATCTACGACATCTTGAAATGTCATAGAGCAATACTGTACCCTCTTTCTAGCCGCTAACAATTTCTCAGTTTTATTCATATTCATGTCAATACTATTATTTGTAACTCGGATTAATGTTGAACACAGTATAGGCTTATAAGTTTTAATGATTTACATTGTCAATTAGAAAAATATTACGCCGTGACAGTTGTTTCCAGGTTATAACATGACTCCATACGTGCCACTTCACCACTTTCAGCAATTAGTGTTCCAAAATCTATCGATTCAGTGACTTCAATAAGGTATTCGGTACTCGCGCGTAGATTACGTAAATTTCAAGTGATTTTAAGCATCCATTGAGACTCAAAACTCGTGCAGTATACAGTATACCTTACATAAATTATTGTTAAAGAAAATTCAAGACTAATATAATCACAGTTCACCGCAGGAATATTTATTTATTATTAATTAGTAAATACTATAGTGTCAGGAGATAACTCAGAAACAGCCTGAGCAATAGCATCCACCATACATACAGGATTCTCACGAATATCCAGGGTGATCAAACGGTGACGCTTCACCAGGTCGAGAATCTCGTCCACACTAGATAATTCATTACATCTTAATAATAAGACTTTTAAACTAAATAACGTTGGAAATTGTTTGAGGGACTTTATTCCATTACAGGACAATGACAACTTTCTGCATCCTTGTAATGAATATAGTTGATGTAGGGAGTTCCCTAAATTATTTCCGCATAAATTGACTTCCTTGTAAAAACTGAGGTAATGCTCATTGCACAGAAGGGTTAAATTATGATTAGACATATCTAAAGATATGGCTTCATTCGTTTTGTCCTCTTGTAACCAGGTATTATATAGGACATAATCGATAAGGTATTTACTGCCTGCAATAATATAATATTAACTAAACTTATAAGTGATGTTTTAGTTTGAAATCTATTATTGATACTTACGCAAGTCCTCATAGTAGTTTGTGCGAAGTTTATCAATTGTTTTTAAGCCAGTGAAATTTTCTAGAATATCTTTGTAATATTTAGAATCATCAATATTTCTCATTAGGAATATTCCAGTTAGTAAGGCCCATTTATTGTGCGGTTCCATCTCCACCAATTGCTGATAGCTTTCCAGTTGCTCTTGCAGTTGATTTAAATTGTGCTTTTCTTGAAACTCAGTGTCTATCTTACATGTGAATGTTACTTCATCCGTTAAATGGAATGGGTAATTGTTTTCATTGAAAACCAACTCCACTTTACTGTTGTCATTTAAGTTTATGAAGATTTCATTAGAAGTGGTCCAGATTTTTGCAAACTTTGCGTCATTGTGCGACTCCCAGCTTAAGGGGATACCGGTGCCATCAACAAGTATATTTAAGTTTAAGGAATTAATTGCAATGTCTTTGTGAAAGATGACTATCGCTGCAGTACTTGTTAATTGGGCCCTCCAGATTGGGTTACTTAAACTTTTGCGACTATCCAAAAGCCATCTTTGGTAAAACCATGCACTCGAGTCATTAGGATCCGTAAACGTTGCATTCATAACGAGATCAAGTTCTAGAAATTATAAATAACAAGATCACGTTATGAATGATACAATTGTAGTGCCAGAACTGTCATGGTATCGTTTCTTGTATACCTTCTTTATGTTTATCTGATTGAATAGGCAGTGCTCCAGTATCATCAGGAAACATCTTAGAGAGTACTTTACTTCTATAATGCCAAGAAGAATAATTGGAAAAATTGTTTAGTATCTTGGTTGTGGAAAAATTAAACTCTTCCTCATCGGATATTCCAGCTTTTTGTACAACAAATAATCTGTATTCCCAGCAATGAACTAAAAAAAATGTAGAATAAATATATAAACTTGTCATGTTTTATGATGGTATATAAGCACTCACAATTTCTCTCATCGAGATTCAGACACTTGGCACAAAGAGCTAATTCAGTGTCCCAATCAGGTTCAGATAAGCGTTCAATGACCCAGCATCTATGATGCCAGACATAATAAGACTTTGGATTTTCCCTGAGACAACATTCAGTCAGAGATAAATCTTTCTTCAAATGTGCCTCACGTTCTTCATTGGTCCTATTTGCCAGAAGAAAAACAAATAATTCTTTTAGCGAAACTACATAAAGTATACAACCCCATAAAAATAAATAGAGTACAATTTATTTACCAATTGTTTACATCGAAAGCCTCTCTCCTGATATTCCATAATGTATAAATATCAGGATTTTTAACAACGATGCGTTCAGTAACTAAAAGAAGCTCGTCATCATATATCTTATCTCTTCTCTGAAAAATAAATAATATAGAATATAGTAAAAACATGTAAATCACACCTCATGCGTAATAAGGATAACTGTACCTTTTGAAAAACCAAACTCATCCCAGCTTTGTACTCCGCTACTTTCTTCGCTCTCTCAACTTTTTTGATTTCCTCCTGCTCGGCAGTGGTACGAACTTTGATACGTCCATGCTAAAAATATTATAAAGATAATATATTCTAGTATTATCCATATAGATCATATATTGTTTGTCTAAAAAACTCAGTGTACGGGATATTCGAATCCTTGGATATTCCAAGTCCTCTGTCAACAACCAAACTATTCTTCTTTTTACCATTTTTATTGTATGAAACTTGTTCTCGCGACACTCAACTGTCAAGCCAAATATTAAAGGTTATGTAGCATCGCACATGATTCATATTCCACACCAGTCCATCTATGAGAACATAGAAAACGCATAATAAAGTAACAATTGCGAAACAACAGCTAATAAAAAAGTAACAACAAAATTAACTGTTCCAATCATCGGTAACTTATCTCCAAATAATTCTCCCTCAAAGAAGTTCAATAAGTTTCGTACAGAGCGCAGCAGCGCCGCACGATTTAATTAGTGGGAAAAGTTTAAAAGGATGAAATCACCCGACAAGTCCTCCCCAGTATAATAAATAATGATACAAGAAAATCTTATTAACAAAAACAATACTATTCGTTACTATGCATGCACACAAGGTCAACGAAATCAATAAAATACAACATCACATAGTATCACAATATTGTCCCCAGCATATCCTAACTTTCCAGAAGCCACAATCTCCCAAAAGTGTACAGGTTGCATTGAATGATGAAGGTACATATCGGTCCAGGGACGATGCCAAAGTTCTCGAAGGGACAAAATCTTTCGAGAGATTCTGTCCCTTCGAGAGTTTGTCCTTCGAGACTTTGGCATCGTCTCTCGGTCCATAGGAAAAATTCGCATCACGAGGGAAAGCTGTAAGTGAAAGGAAAACGAACGTAGATCATCAGTTTTAATCGGCTGCGGGAACAAACGAGAGTATAGTCGTTGCAAAATTTCATTAAAGTAGGCAGCAGTAGGGGAATTACAAGAAAAATAAATAAACGAAAGATATCCCCGTCGGTGGAGCATCCTGGGTGAGCCAACAAATGAAACGATCCCAACCATCCTGATAGTACTCAAGTATAGTGAGACATACCTATATATACCAGTAGCCCTGAGTTCTGAGGACAACGATGCTGTGTTGGTAAAACGGTAGTAACACTGCTATATATATATATATAGATGCAAGTATTCTCGTCAAATCCTCGAAGACGATCCGAAGAGAGCTGGTGGGAGTAATTTAGGTTATTCGTAGCAGCAGGGAATGTGGGCCGAGTATATACCGGCTCATCACGATCGACCGACAGTTCATTCCATCTTTGTAATTCCACTTCGTAAGGTGGACATTGCTGGCTATTCACTATTCGTCGACCAATTCACCAGGACATTCACTGAGAGTCAGGTAAGTCAACTACGCAGCTGTGTATATCTGTATATAACAATTAAATTTGATCTATTAAATCAATCCTTATTAAAGTGTTAAGTGAGTGCCTGAGTACCAGTGTTTTGTATTCACCATTTTAATGATAAAATAAAAAATCTGCATATAATATATACATACATAGGGATCTCTCCAGAGAGGCTTTCACGAGCCACTGATTCTTAATGACAACACCAGTAACAAGTTGCGTGTATTTACTAAAGGAAAAGGAGCATTGAACTCTCTTTTGTAACTTTTTAATGTAGCTTTAATTCTGAATGTTATGAAACATGTAGTAAACATTAATAGAATTTTTTTAATAGCGCCTATAGCCCTGTGGAAACTGTCATTAACAATTTTCTATTATTCTTTCGTATAGTGCTTGTTACTTAAATTAATGAATTTGAAATTAAAGCTTTGACATTTGTAGGAAATAATGTAACTTTAATAAGGATAAAAAATCGCTTGAATATTGAATTAAAAGCTTGACAGTAGTTTAATCTGCAGCCTGCACGAAATGTAAAGCCGGCCAGGTAACGGTTTGTTTTGCCAGGATATCTTAGGCGCAGCCTCTTCTCTCCAAGTTGAGTGTCATTGTCAATAGACTAAAAATCCCAGCACAATTCCTACAAAGGAACAAGTTCCTCAGAAGCATCTTATTTACTGGACAGAACTGTGTCTCTTTTATATTTCATAATTAAGAGTCTTTTACTTCGTTTATTTAAATCTTTTATCATTGTTTTTCTCTTGGCTCCTCCAGCCATATAAGAATACATTGAATTGCACCTCTATTCTGTATTCCGGATTCTTCTATTGTATCCATCTAACGTCCCTTTCATGAAAATCAAACTCATCTCCTCTTGGTCCTTTCTTACTTATGATTAATTTCTTCAAGAATCTTTTACCGGTACGAGTAACGGTATCGCTTCAAAAATTCGATTAATGACCTCGGGCGAGATTTCGCGGCCTCACTGCCAGCAGAGAGTCAAGGACCTATAACTTTCCTCAACGTTTGACATAAATACTCCCTTTTGTATAATAACACGTTATTACATTTATACATGAATGAACGTGGGACTACTAGACAGAAGTAGCACAGAGAGAGATTTCATAGTTAACGACCGTACAACCAAAATGCGGTGAATCAATCCCCGACATTATAATTAAATTAACTAATCAAACCTACATATACCCACAAGTACGCAAGATATCTACAACGCATATAGTCTTAAGGGTAATGGAGTAGAATAAATAAAAAGTCAATTAACCGGTAATTACAGTTGCTCGCATGTTTCTTGAGCAGATGCCAGTTTTGTAATTAAAGAACGAGAGAGAAGAATTTCTCAGGTCCCACCAAAGTGGGAGACACTTTGGCTGAATTTGTAGAAATATGGTATGGTAGGTCGCCAGACATTCCTGAATGCTTCGACGAAGACATCGTCGGGGGTCACTGGGCTCTCTACTTGTTCCCCACACTACCTACCTAGCTACCTACCTACCAACCTGTTTGCCTGTACACCAACCTGACTACTTCTGTCTATTACAACGACGGACTATCTCAAATAATATATACAGATATAAGCACACCAGAAACACAGTTCTTAGTTGCATATACTATGTGTAACATATTGTATTTCTACATATGTATACTATACGTTAAAAGTATAAAAGGTACCAAACTTCATTCTATGTATACTATATGTTATAGGTACAAATATGTATGTATATTAGAGGTGCAAGAGTTACCGAACTCGATCGTGTAGCATGGGAGAGAGTCCAGCGCTATTGTCAGTCTTTTAAACTTTACCTCACAAAGTAGGATGGCTCCGTATTCATTAGCATTGGTTCGAACGCGTTAGCTCGTGAAGTCATCCGTAGAATATAAATGCGGTACGATTTCCCGGACACCAGGAACTTTTCACGGATGATACAGTTGGCTTGGTAGATAATTTATTCTGTACAGGTAAATGAAATAGGTTTGTTATTTAATTTTAAGGAAGAATTGGCCAACGTTTACCAACCTATATTCAATATGTTATATGACGTAACAGACACCTGCTGTATATCTCATGACTTTCTATAGGATTATGCCTTTTGCAGTTTTCTCTTGCTCTTCCTGTCGTGCAACTTTATTTTTTTGTTTACTTTTTTCTTGGTGTCACTCAGATCGTCCAATCACTGCTAGGTACACATAAGGTGATAAATTCCATTTGGTTGTTATATAAAAATTGTGTGAACACGTTCATCTGTGCACTTCGTTGCTATATATGGTCGATACCAGGGTAACTGGATCTCTCGTTCCAATTCGTATGGCAAGCATTGTCGAAATCCTCTTGTACCAATATGGGATCGATATATATCCGGGCAAGAAGAGAGAACTGGGCCAGCAAGTCAGCGAGTCAGCAAGTCAGCAAGTCAGCAAGTCAAGCCGGGAACGGCATTGTCTCGTCTTACTTGCCCGAGCACGAGGCTCAGAATCCGTTAGGCTTTGACTGTAGGAACACGAAGCGCAATACCGTAATCCAGATCTTTCTGCACTTATACTTCATCTCACGGATTCCTGTTGGATAGCCATTATAAAATTCTGCACGTCAAACCAACTTCTGCATCCACTATATATTACAGGCTTAGTGGTGTGCTTTAATATATTCAATTTGGATATCATACGAAGGTTAAATGCCAGAAGAATCCAGGAACTTGTTTTCAAGAATCCATAGGTATTTCAAGAAAGATCAAATAAAATTTACTACATTTAAATATTCAAATAACAGTCCAATACCTGGTGACTTTTTTAAAATAGTGATTTCATGGAATATTGAAGTTTCTTATTATGCTACTAAACAAAATTGATTAAGTCTATCGAGTTATTCTTGATGCTTATTATTAAAGTTTAAAACTCATCCTGGCAAGAATATATCTTCCTTTTTATAAATAGAATCCTTGCTTTCTCCTAGTGTTTATCAATCCAGGATGTAGCACGCTATATCTCGATAAATATACATAGAGTAAATGTATAGAGTATTCATCTCGGTGCAAATTATTATTTGCAACTAAATTACTGGAGCATCCAGAAAATACCTAGCGGGAATCTAGAAAATTAAAAAGACTATTACATCCAAGGGAAAATAACAGTTATTCTATAAAGATTGATGGCTCTCGCTACGGTACAAAAAGAAAGTACATCTCGACATTCTAAAATAAATTGTAACTCGTCTATTGTATTAAAGTCTAATCTCCCCAAGAGAACTTTTCTAGATTCAAATTATTTCTCAAACCATCATCAATGCACTTCTTGTATGCAGTCGTAAGACTTCACTTATCCAATTAATAATTTTTATAAAATTCCTGGTACTGGACGTCAATGAAGCAGCAAAGATATATCAAGGTCTGGCAATGTCTTTCGCTTATAATTACCTTGACCGATTTTCTATAATTTTTAAGGACAAGCATTACAGCCATAATTTTAAGAAATACGTACTCATCTTTATTATTACCTGCGTGGTGCGTTATTTGTAATGGGAATTATAACTGTTCGGATCCTTGAGGATAGAAAGTGAGTGGCTCGTTTTATACATGAGATGACCAACTTTACATCTTTCGAACAATTAAGATCAAGGTATAGATTTTTGATCTAGTCATTGACAGAAGCATCCACTCAAGAGATATCATCTCAGCCATGTAGACTCTCGATGACGAATCTTTCACAATAAATAATTAGTAACCGTGAATGAAAGTGACCATTGCCAACAGATCCTGTAAGAGAAAAAAAATAAATATTTATGCAAGGTATTATTAACTGTCTTTCTTTCTTTTTCGCAGTAAGAGATGAAGGCCATTTATCTCTTTTTTTTCGGCATCGTTGCTGTCAGCGCACAACGTCGCCTTGCACTGCCGGATCCACGAAGCTGCGCGAACCGTAAGTATATAAAATTACCATAAATGTAAAAAAAAAAATAAATAAATTTTTCTTGTTACAACCAAATATTATTTAATGCTATTTTTTTCGTATTTTAGGGGTTCGTCATTCGACCTACAGGGATGCACGTGGTGTAGCGCATTCGTACTTCTTCAGTTGGGAACATCAGCCTACGAGGAGTTTAGAGGTCGACTGGTTGGACGCCCGTAATATTTGTCGTCGTCACTGCATGGACGCCGTTTCGTTGGAAACGCCACAGGAGAATGAATTCATCAAGCAAAGAATTGCACGCGGTAAGATAATCCTATTAACAGGAAAAAAAATACCCAACGAGAGATTGGAATACAAAAATTATTGTGAAAGATGAGCATTTAATGATTCGAGGTATGAAAGGTCCTTCGATAAATCCTATTCCCGTCTCTGTAGAGTCGAAGCGACTTTCTCTCAAATAGCATCGTCAAACTAAAAAAGAAAAAGATAAGAAACAGCATAGTCGTTGTCAGGTACAGTAAAAGCGCGGCAATGGATTATGTGTTTCGGTACGCGTACGGTAATTACTTATATACAGCGTAATATATAAATGTACACTTTATACCTATATACTATATAACCACCTATATATAAGGTAGTGGTCGATTACGACCCTATTCGCAGTAGATTCACGGAAATTGCGAAAGTGCCAGCATTGTTGTGGCGATTACGAAAAATATAATTCTCGCCTCGAAATTAACCATTTTTTTCTTTTCTAGTCAAGAAATAATCTAATTTCTATGCAACTCTTCTTTCTCACGGTGTAGTAATAAGTATATGCAGTTAAGAAACGTTCTCTCTACAGGCGCGAATCATGGTACCTTTAAAAGCTAACCAAAAGTTTCATCAGGCAATTTTACTCATGTTAATATTGTCTCACTGTGTCTTTTTAGGAAACGTTAGGTACATCTGGACTTCCGGTCGCAAATGCAACTTCAATGGATGCGACCGTCCAGATCTTCAGCCGCAAAACGTCAACGGATGGTTCTGGTCAGGTTCCGGCGCCAAAATTGGTGCTACTACTCAGCGTAATTCTGGCGACTGGAGTAATACCGGTGGTTATGGACAAGCACAACCTGACAACAGGGAAGCTGCTCAGGTGAGAATTATGAACATTTTAGTGTGCGATGGAATGGAGTGAAGGCGAGAACGATTTCATCATTCGGGAAGATTATTTCACCCTTTAAAATGGCAATTTATGTGTCTATATATATATATATATAGTATGTATGAATACTTTCACCTGGGAGCTTCTATATGCAATTTTATTTTCCACAGGGGAACGACGAGTCTTGTCTCGCGATCCTTAATAATTTTTACAACGATGGAATCAAGTGGCACGACGTTGCCTGTCATCACGTAAAACCATTCGTATGCGAAGACAGCGACGAGTTGCTGAACTTCGTCGCATCACGAAATCCTGGGATTCGCCTTTAAGAAGACTTTGCAAATTTTGATTTAGATGGTGAAGTGCACCGGAATTATACATATAAGTGTATGTACTTTATAAGAACATTTGTTCTAATCATCGCGATTACTTTAGTTTATTTATATTTTACTAACCTTTATTGTAAGCGCGGAGTTAGTATTAGCAAGCCAGTCTACAAGCTACATGTACAATTTTGTATCTTCCATTTTTTCTTATAAAAAATAAATACGCTGCTATTACACGTAGCAAGTAGTACCTGCAAATTAAGTATATTTATTATTATATTGACGACTCATTTGGATCCTTGATAAAACGAGAGATTTGTAATGGTTAGACTTTTACCGAATTGAAGGCTAAATATAAAATATTATTGTGTAATTCTATTTATACAAATTCTTCATGCGGACTGATTATATATTTTAAAAATAATGACTCAAAGTGTCAGTACCACCATTAACCACCATTGCACTTTAGTTAGAGCGTTGACTGAAAAGGTAAATAAAATAGCATCTAATGGGATATAGTGACACGCGAGTCCTGGGTGTCGTGGACACCTACAAATGAACATTACGTATTGAAATGCTATATATAGTTATTTATTTGACATATTAAAATCGCGAGACACAGAATATACGGGCATAGTTACCGACCGAGTTCGTCAGTCGGTAATATACCGATTGCTTATTTCATGTTGCTTCTTGCACCATCTTTAGCCTTATAAATGAACTCATAGCTAAAAACAAATAAGCCAGCTGTCACTTGTGTTTTGCGATAAAATTATAACGCATTTCGGAGTTTCTGGCAAAATTATTGGACGGTGATCAACGACTTCTTTCTCTAGAGAATTAATTACAAAAAGTACAGTAATAATGAAGCCTACTCTCGTGGCCGACGAAATGTTCCCAGAAGGAGCTGGACCGTATATGGATCTCGAGGAGGTAACTAAACAGTTAAAATTCACTTATGAATGATTATGAAAGAAAACTTTCATTTCCGTCCTGAATTATACTTTTAAAATGATTATTCTTCAGGCAGGAGGATCCAGTGGACTCTTAATGGACTTAGCCGCGAACGAAAAGGCTGTTCACGCTGACTTTTTCAACGGTAATGATTAACCTTAAAACATAACCTCAAAAACAAATTAACCGTCCAAATTTCTTTCAGATTTTGACGACCTTTACGATGACGATGACTTGGATTGAATATAAGGAACTGAGATTGTATGTATAAAGTTGTAACGATACGAGAGAAAGTAATATCCAAATAAACAACATGTTTTCGTATGTTTTTCTAAGTTTTTATTTTTCTCTGCATATAACGCACAAAGTTATACGCTCTTATCTTATAGACAGGCATTACGTACACGTATACGTAAGCAAAATCGACGTACTAAAAGTATCTTGTAAATGGCCTTGTCCACTGCACGTCTACGTGTACGCAAGATCGAATTTAACATTCTCATGATAGTGGTATTACAATTTATTTAAACTTCCTCGTCCAGCAGAGAACACGCGTCTCCATCAGGTAGTGATATCGTGTCCTACCCGCGTCGTACCAGATAGTAGTACAATGAAATCGTTTATAAACGTGCCATAAGAAAAATGAGTAATAGTATTTAATATTTTTTTATACACGTACTGGTAGGTAATGCGTAATAAGATTAAAGATAATTCTTTATAATACATACGTACTAGCCGTAGAAACCAGTGAGACGATGCACGATTAAAATTAGCACCGAGTTTCAGTCACTCTGCACGTCCGCGGTTTTTTAAATTCATTCCTCCAGCGAAACAGATGATTTCCATTTTATTCTTTCTCTTTCTCTTTCTCATCTTTTTTTGTGTAAATTTCTTTTCATTTTCTCTTACGTAATTCACTCAATTATTCTGTTGCTTCCCTTCTGTGCTATACTCGCGGCTCATCCTCTTCCGTATCTTTGCACTCAATCCGTACCGCTCTCGGTCCTCGGATCCTACCGAGGTAATTCCTAGGAGAAGGCCAACTTCTCGCAAGAATTCCGCCAGGATACGACGTCGCCTCGAGCACTACCTGGATGCTAGTTAACCTCGAGATCACTGTCGACCTGATCATCCTGGTCACTCTCCTCGTCCTCGTCCTCTTCCTCGGAGTAGTATTGCGAAGGTGGCGAGAGAGGATCTTCTGATAAAGATGTGTGCGACGAGGACGGCGGCCGTGAACCAGAACCTTCCAATTTGATTTCCAAGTCGTCCATCGAAGTACTCGGTCCGGGAATGGTCACTGGTATAAACTTTTCCAGATCGCCAGATGCGAGTTCTATGAAAATACAATGATCAGTACCTCCGTAGAGAATTTACAGAGATCGGCACTAAACGGAAGCAAAGTGCTTATGCCATTTTATAACTATAGTAGTTATTTTATGGATTGCAGTAAACCTCACAACCATTTTCCGTGTGCATAGTACATTGTACTATAGATTTACAGCTTATTTCTTACTAGGAACAACTGTTCTATGTAGAAAGTAATAGTGTACTTACGTTCTACGTATTTCTCAAGAGATTTGGGCACCATTGATTTTGCTTTTCGTAAATCCTCTTCGGAGCATTCTCCTTTTTCCAAACCTACACGAGAACGTTGTCAAGGGTAACTATTGTCGGATAGAGACTCCTTATACGAGTGATGATAAAACTTACCAAAAGCCAGACCCATGCGTTTTAGAACTTCTATGTCGTCATGGATTTCGAACTTATCGTTAAAGTTAAACAGGTACTCGGTTCTGAAAGTAGATAGTAAAAATAAATATCATTAAAAATTCAATTATCTTGAAATAATAAGAACTGTGTGAATTTGAAGTATTTTAGTTTACTTGTCATTCGAAATGCTGCAGTCTATGACAGTCTTTTTGCTGGTGTTGACTATGAGAAAAGGCAGCTGTATTGCTGAGTTTGGCTTAGGTGGACCTTCAAAACTTTCGTTAAAGCGATTTCGCTCAACGAGATTCTTAAAGGAGATGTGTTGAAGAATTAATTGATGTAGCTGTTGCGTTTTTGCTTTGATCTTTTCGATTTTCTTTTTCTTGTCTTTCTCCAAAGCGAGACACTCTTGAAGCGAATTTGTCGGTAATCCTAACCATCTGATCTCTTTCTTCTCTTTCGAGATGATGTTCATCGCCATGAGAACATTGAGTGCGTCATAAACACGCCTTCTGATATTCTTTTGATCATATTGCTGTAATATAAAACGAAGTATTCCAGTAATAACGTGAGGACTTATCATAATTTTTTTAGATCTTTTATGTCAAACCTGATCTGTCAAGGAGTTTATATGAGCTGGATTTGTGAATTCGCCGACGAGTTCGTCGGCCACCTCGTTGTAAGACGTTGTACCTTTTTTCTTAACCTTCTCGCACACTTTCATGGAAAAGTGTCTCAAACCTTTTCCAACCTTTTCTGTTTTCCTTCTTTTGCTAAAAAATTACAAAATCAAACTTGTGTGAAAATTATATTGAGTAAAAATTATCCTGATACTCTAATTATAGAGAATTAGTATTACTCTGGGACAAAATCGCCACTCTCTGTATCCTGACGTTTTCTAGAGCCAGTGTGATCTAAAATGGGACTGATGAATGTCTTTCCAGTTGAATCTTTAATAACTTGCTGACTGCCAGTTTGTTGCTGTTGAGACACTATAGCCTGCTTTATATCACTCTAAAAAATGTTGAATATCAGTCAAGTCTTATTTCCACAAATATTTTTGGTTCATCTACAAACAATTTATTTGTTTAATTCACCATTTGAGCTGACGTTAACTGTATAGTTTTTGTCATCACTGACTCCCCTGGTTTAACAGTAGGCATCTTTGCATTTTGTAATGGTATTGTAACCAACCCTGTTTAAGATAAATTTTTATAGAAATCTGTTAGGTGACTCAAGACTCCTTGTAAGAAGAGATACTCACTTTGGCCAGGAGTTGAAGGAGTTTGCAAACTGATAGTCCTAAGGACTTGTGTACCAGATGATAAAACCTGGAAAAAACGATATAAGGTTGTATAAATTAATTGGGTCAATGTTATGGGAAACACGTCAATAATACTGAAGAGGGTAGATATATGATGATATAAGATAACTATATACCTGAGGATCTTGACCAGGACTCTTGAAAACCTTGAGGTTACTTGTGTTTGTGGTGCCAACTAATCCACCAAGTGTCTTATTAGGTGTGCTCTGCACAACTTTGATCACTTGAGGATGTCCTGGAGGAGAAAAATAGACTGAGCCAAATTTTAGCTTACCATACAATAGGATTGAGAAATGACTACTAGAAAAAACTGTATAATTATTTTTGCTCTATATTTGCAATGTATATTTGTTGTATGAAGGTCAGTAGAATTGACAATAAATTAGACTGTTACATCAAAGTAAAAAAGGAAGGTAGAAACTACCATTATTGAATCAGCCTTGATGACTCAACAATGAAGACAGATACACAGCTAAAAAAACAATATATTTCTTACGAAAAGTAGAACAATATTACAATGTGAATATGAGGAAAGAGCCTGGTAATGCTTTTAACTTATCTCTATCTATTCTTTATCTCTAACCTATTGATCAGAATGAATTTAAGAAACACTGAATATTGAGTAACAGAGCACATAATACTAGTACAAGATCTCTCATGCTTACAGAAGAAAGTTGTCTGATCTCAATGAAAACAAGTTAAGGCCAGATTATGTGAAATGATATAATTCCAAGTGGAAAGATGCTGATTACACCGGGAAATGATACATTGAATGGAAGCACGTTTTCTCATTGCCAGGGGATTTCAAGGAATTTTCTAAGGGCGGTCCAGGATCCCGTATGGAGGAGCAGGAAGTATTATGGGTTGGATAATTCATCAGGAAATTCAGCATAAATCCCAAAACGGACTGATGGCCTGCTGAAAGGTTTGAAATGCGTATAGCGCGGCATTAAATAAAGCCAGCAAACATTACGACACGACGGCCATACATGTCTCGCGTTGGCGCGCGTACTTGCTCGACTTACCGTTGGCGTCATGTATGAGGAAATTCATCGTTTTATTTTGCTGCGTCATCACTGATACCTTGGGTACGATGTGGCGTGAAAAAGAGTCCCGTAGATCAAGGGAAATTCACGGGAAAATAAAAAGATCATAAGGGCAGTCGCTTGTGCGGAGCAGACGTATCACCAAAATGGCGACTTCGGCAGGGCAACGTTTCCTCACGAAATAACCGATTAATACCTCGTAAGATATCACGCCGCTTTACTTATTATCAAACTAGACCGATTACACTTTCCAAATACAGCAAGCATGCTTTTCGGAACTTTCTCACGACAACGCACAGCCACGGGAAAATCCAGCTTTTTCCTGCAAATAGAGCGGAGACGAGCTTGGCGGCAGGACAAAGCTAAACAGCTGATTGGCTCGCACTAGTCACGTGGTCCGCTCCGATCCAGTCCGGAATATACACTGCGAACTTGTCAACGGATCGTACGCACCTAGCTATTAAACCCAGCAACGTAAACTACGCAGCAACTCCAAGATAAGAAACCACAAAGCTGTGTACCTGTCGACTAAAAGTGCGACGTATTAATACCGAGTAGCAGTTACAGTCCTTCATAATCTGCACTCCTTTCAAAGATTTCTCAGAAACTACGCTTCTAATGTCAAATTCTTAAAAGTATAAAAAACATGTTACTTCTCTTAAAATATATCGTATGCTCCATAAATCCTGCTCCTGCTCCTGCTCCTGCTCCATTCTCATAGCATTTTCTCACTCTTCCTTATTTTTTGCGCAATGGTTTCTCGCTGGATACTGTGTACTCTAACGAAATATATATATAGATCTCTTTGATTTCAACACGTGACTTCCTGGAGAATTTGAAACTGGACAAGCTCGTGAGATTTTAGAACTAGGACCACGTGATCTTTGTGGCTAGACTGAATTTTGAGCATTGCTTTTAATCTAGATCGTTTTATAATCAATGAACTAGATGCATCCAATGATGCGCTGTTTCAGTTCCGGTCCGTTGTTCCTCTGCAATAGACAGGACCGGTAAAATGGACGATATAGCATCTCGAGCACCCGATCATGTTTTAGAGGTGATATTTTCGTACCTGGACCTTCATGCATTAAGAAACTGTTCGTTGGTGTGTAAGAACTGGTATAGATTTCTCAATGATGAGAATAATGACGTGTGGCGGATGCACTGTATCAGAAAACTCGCTCAAGAGGCACTCAGTTCAGATTTGCTCTCCTCGGTGCCGACTTATAAAGCCAAACTTCGGGCTTTCTATCATGCTTGGAATCCTAATGATTGTTCCCGTAATATTTACATCAAGCCCAATGGATTCACGTTGCATAGGTATTCAATAAGTCATATTTTAAAAGCTTCGCTGCTTCGAAAGCGATAGTGTCAAATTGAGCTGTCAAAACCTTGCGGTAAATCATCGTGTCCCTTGATAATTCTTATTTTACGTTTAATATTTTATAACACTTTATAAAACAAAGTATTCTTTATATGTGAACAATATTTCTAGAGTAGTTTCTGTTAGAAAGAACAAAAAAGTATATCAATTTGACAGTTTCTATTATGAAATAATAGTATCACCCTTCTGCTTACATCTATTTGTATACCATTCCACAGGCGCTCTTATAGTTTGAATACAGTTTATTTGACTTTTTTTAGAAACCCTGTGGCACAGAGTACGGATGCTTCTAGAGGGAAGATAGGATTCAGACATGGTCGTCATGCCTGGGAAGTAATATGGGAAGGTCCATTAGGCACAGTTGCAGTAATAGGAATTGCCACCAAGGAAGCACCGTTATTATGCCATGGTTATGTTGCACTCCTTGGATCGGATGAACAATCCTGGGGTTGGAATCTTGTCGATAACCATTTACTACATAATGGTGATGCGCAAGGGAATTATCCCTTACTCAATAATGCACCTAAGTATCAGGCAAGACTTTTCTCGTGATAGAATTCATAAAGATGCACCAGTGACTGAAACCATTTCTATCGGTATAAACTTCTAGGTTGGAGAAAGAATCAGGGTAATACTTGATTGCGATGACAATACCTTGTCATTTGAGAAAAATTATGAGTTTCTAGGAGTTGCATTCCGAGGTAAATATAATCATGCTGAGCCATTTGTAATAAATTCTATGTTTCTAATATCATTTTATTATCAGGGTTACCAGACAAGAGATTATACCCATCGGTCTCTGCGGTGTATGGAAACACAGAAGTTTCGATGGTTTACTTAGGACCTCCTTTGGATGGCTAACGGTTCCAGACCGGTGGTGGAACGACAGCCCCAAGGAGCGTAAATACCAAGTACAGCACGAGTACTATGAGTACGGTACGAGTACACAGCTACGTACTGTATAATTTTACTATGTAAAATTTTCACATCGACCATCGGCGACGATCTTCCCTGGACGGAAACCGCGCGTTGGTCGTTTTAGTCACTTAAATAATTGCCTCGATCAAATTGTACATAGTCCAAGTCCGACATAGCTATAAGTTCTTCAAAGATATACAAAAAATGCTTACCTTGCGAGTAAAGCCACGTTCCTTTCGTTAAGGATCCACACTACTCGTTCGCACACAGGAAGGAAATGAAATAATCCCTTTCATTTTCAGCCTTATGCTCAAGAAACAATTTTAATAACTTGTCCTAAATCGGTACCTGCTAATGTCAGAAGGATATAAGAAACCGAAAGAAAAAGAGGGATACCATATGTCGCGATATTTGCTTGTTTCTTCTTAACAACATCACTAGTTTCTTTTTCTTGTAGATTAACGAGTACTGTACATTGACTAATTTGTACATTACCAATTTTTTACATTATCAGATTGAATGACAAATGATGCGGATGTATAGTGTGACTCTGACTTGTGAATGAGAATATTGGATCTGCGCGGTATGTATGCAGTGCGCATGAGTCATATAATTTAAAAGTGAAATAACGGCGGTAGCGAGAACTTTTAATGTAAATATTTATATTATATTAACGGTACATCGTACATTGTATTTATTAACGTAAGTAGGATCTTGTCGCATTATTTTTTCTAAACTTTTGTACAGAATTGTATACATAGCGATTGCGAGAATCTTTGAGAAATAAAACTTTACCCTCGTACAATATCGAGAAACTATGACGAGATGGCTTTTCCTTCGTTCGAAACTAATCAATCAAAACGACAGTATCTTCAATTAATTTTATACTGTGAAATATCCTGTATTTGACGCCATTCTATTTTGCAATTCTGTGCAAAGGTTGTTTCCTTTTTTTTTTTTTAAAGACACGGCACACGCATACTTCCAGTATAAAGTGCAGGAATATATTTAAAAGCGAAAAGAAAGAAAAAGAGAATGGTTTATTGTTTTGGAACGAATGTACGGCCATCTGTAAATAAATCATTGTTTTTAAACAATAACCGAAGCGTATGCTTCGTACTGAACGGAGTCATCGTTCTTATCGCAAATGCAATTCCATCTATTCTCTGAGTTCCTATTAAACTTCCAACTTTATTATAATAGTCTTAAGATACTGATAGTGACTAATTTTTAATTTGTTCTTTTAATTTTCTACATTCCCTGAACACGTGCATTCTCATAACTCGTCCATTAGAATAAGTACTTTGGAGTGTAAAGTGCAAAGTTCGCTAGTGACTAGTAATCGTCGCTCTTCGGGCAAGAGTGGCAAACAGAAATCTAATGAGATTTTGTCCTCTATTAGATTCATTAATCTAATTATTTTCAACTTCGAGACATTTTATTATATGCATCGAATAATTTCGTGTTAATCAACATGCGTGCGATCATTGTCAGTATCATCTGATTCTTGCCTATCGTTCTTTGTGAGTTCTCGTGGAATTGGAAGTTCCAATGACGATTTTACTCGTGTCAGAGGAAATTTTGTGATGAAAAAGTCGGCGGAATAACAAAAGAGTTTACACAGGAAAGGACAGAGAAAAGCCTGGTGCAAGAACGCCCATAAACGATAATTTGGACCTTCAAAAGGATCTAGAACTGCTGGACACAGCATGTGACTAAGATTCACCTGCGCAGGCTGCAAAGAAATTTTTTCTTTATCTTTGAGCAACGATTGAATTTTCTATAGTTAACTTTACTTACCAAAGCGAAGGCTTGGAGTACCAGGAAATGATAAGCAAGATTAATTCCATAGCTGAAAACACACCAGCTTGGATCCCGCAGAGGTTCAACATTATAAACACCTGGAAGAAGCGTTGAGAAATATAGTTTCAAACGCGTATATTCATTTGAAATATAAAAACGTGAGAGTATTTCTATTATTTAAAAAGGGAATATTCACCTCCAAGTCTCAATAAATAATATGGTATAACAATCATCAATCCATGTTGAATATAGTACATAGCTTTGTCAGCAAAAATCTAAAAGGATCAAAAGATTAGTATTTAGTACAATATTACATAGTGTTACAACTCATTACCTGTCGAGATTCCGTTTCAGGAAACATATAAGCAAGCACAGGTCCATTCATAAAATTCAAATGTATTCTAAAAATAGCAGTGACAATTTTGCTTGGTTTAGCGGCAAGAAGATATAATTGAACTGCAGTAGTAATGTGGCAAGGATTTAATAAATAAATCACAGTCCTGCTGGAAAACTTGAAACCAATTTCCATCCCAAGTATCAGTGACATAAAGATCAATAGAAATCTTCTCCCAACTCGATCATGATCTATCTGAACAGATTTTGGTATACTGATGCGCCGGAGAGCCCATGTAGCAGTAACAATGATAAAGATCGTCACAAATATAGTTTCCAGGATTTTTCGACGTGTTGATAAATAATAAGCACATTCCGGTCCAACATTACGTGGGATCGAACTGTTTACACCACTATAAGCCCACTCGAACATTGTCCTTTTAGTTTACAGCACACTGAGTCTGGAACCAATTCCAAGAAGTACATTATCTACCATATAGAGTACCACAAATTCTTTAATTATAGTTGAAGGTCAGATAAAACCAAAAATTCAATTATTTAATAATAAATAAGTAATAAATTAAGTTCCAAGTGTAATCCTGTCATAGATCAATTTTCTTCTATGTCAAAAAATTCGAAGTGACATTTTTTCCTGGGATCATCACTACAGCGCATCAAATAATCATATCACTTTCAGGTTATCGCAAAGAACGGTAGAATTCACATACATCCAAAGCATAAAAGTCTACTTACAACCATTAAAATTGTTACCTTCCTTGTTTCTTCTCCGAGAAAACCCAGTCTTCCTCGACCACGTCTTCGTGGCTCATCAATGCAGCTAGCGCATGCTCGCACACTGATACCTTGTGTGCATAATTATATATATAGCAAAGGTTGCGGATGTTGCTTATACTTATTTAAACATATATTTTTGGATAAGCCTCTGCTATATTCTAGACGATCGATCAATACAACGTACAGCTGTATCACGAAGTAAACTTTAAAGTATTTTCAGTTTCTTGAACATTTGCAGCAAGATAATTGATATGAAGAACAAACAAAAAATAAGTGTACGCAAATCTACACGTATCGGCGCTACGTGCAATACGCATACTAGATACCTCTTACGTTATTGATGACAAGCATTAAATGATTCTTTAACATTTTCTTTATTAGTGGAAATATTCTGTACCTCTCTGAATTCACAAAGTATAATTACCTAAGTATAAACTGGAATTTACTTACTTCAGTGTATCCCTTTGCAGACTCAATGCACGAGAGACAAATTTAAAATACTTGTTTTAATTGAGTGAAGAAAAAATATGATACCAATTGGTCGTATGGAATAGGATTTATTTATACGAACTCTCCAGACTGTATGCTACCATTGATGACACAAGTAATCCATTCTCATAATACGTATCTTTATTTATGCCTTAGCACCTGTTTAAACAAGACAGGCGTATAATTCAAAAATTAGTACTTCATTTATATTATATACAACTTTGTTTCTTTTTTAAAAAGGCTTTTGTATACCATATACTCGACCCAAGATGACTTCCATTCAATCAGTCTTACGACGCCCGCACGCGAAGCAGTACGAAACAAATAGTTCACACGATAAAAGAAAGTAAAAAAAAAACAAAACAACATTACGTAATATTCAAGGATGAATCCCATGGCAAGGAGATGTTCTAAACTCGCACTTTCAGTTTTACTGACAAATCTTTTCTTGAAGGGTACTCCTTTATGGTAATTTCATATAATATATATATATATATTTACTTCGCACTGCTTCTCAACAACGAACCACACCCGAAGTGTCGAATTTAATCAAAAAGGAGAGAAAAAAATACAAAAAGGAAAATATTTATGCATAGCTACGCACAATGGATAACTATACTTAGTGATACCGTGTAATAAATTCAAGTATCGTAAGTGCGTACGTGATGTTGCGCACTGCTCCGAACGCTCTTCTTAAGAAGAAAATAGAAAAGACAAATAAACTGTAAAACTATAGCATGAATATATTGAAGGGAATGACCTCCACGAAAATCTTAACAGTTTTCCAAAGGTTTCTCGAAAATTGCATTCATGAATTAAAACGAGATTCTGGTTACTTAGGAACTGATTAAACGCACCATCTCTTCGCAATTTAATTACTGCAGTCATTGTGATTTTCTTCTGCGAGGATTGAAGCGAGATAAGCTGTTCCAATTATTCCACTGAAATTTGTGTGATTTTATTGAAGTAACATTTTCTTTTTCTTTGCCTTCGTCGTAGCTGTTAATGGCAAAGTTATCGATACATGAAAAGAACGTCCGCGGCAGAGTCGAGCAACGTGCGAAACGCATGAGGGGACAGATTGATTATTATTAGTGTAGCAAAGACTTGTTGATAATGAAGAAAAAATTCGTACAGTAAAAGGCATATTAATGTAGTAATAGAAAACCTGGGCCTTGTCCAGATTACATGCTAACGTAGCCACGTGCCTGGCTACGTCTACGTCCCACCAGATAGGCAACCAGGACAATCACAACTAGAACAGCCAGGGCGCAGCCTACGGCAATTGGTACAATGTCTGGAGTATCGAATGCGCAATCCTCGGCTGAAAATTGAAAACAAGAAGAATATTATCAAAATTTAATAGAATAGTAAACATGCAATTTTAACTTTGTCAAATAGCTAAGTAATTTTATCGTTGATTACCGAAACCAAAGGTAGTGCTATTGTCCCCACGGAAGGCTTGGAATTGGAGATCATCGACTTTCAGGAATCCTACAGTTTCATTGCTTCCTTTCGTAGTGAGATTAAGAGTTTGAAGTTTGAGGCACCGGTAGGAATTGCTTAAGGAAGTGGTAAACTGTTGCGGCTCGTGAATCAGTTGAATAGGCGCGCCTAAGAAAGAAAAAAGAATCATACTAATTACGGATATCAGGTAATTTTTGGTATCTTCGTAAAAATCTAGAACGACGTAGGAATCTCTATAAAATATAGTAGTAGCACTTGTTAATACTAGATTGCCGGAGCGAGTCAATTTGACTCATTTACGATTTTATTTGCTATATATGTATATAGAACAATTAAAATTTTTTTTTTCATACATATGTTGGTTTTTAATAGAATTATAAAATATATACAACAAATACTAATTTATTTCCCTGCCCACTCCTTCGTTCCAATAATCTATATGTGCTAAACCTATTTTGACGGATAACATCCGGCAATCTAGTGTTAAATTTACTATTAGAAAAAACAATATTAAAAAACTAAGGTCATGCTGCCACTTCCATTTTCTTCAGAATATCATGAGTTTTACTGTAATGTATGTTAAACTTTTCACTCAGTTTATTTGAGTGGTTTCTGGACGCGTAGAATTGAATTACATGCTATTTAAAAATATTATCTTAGAGATTGGTGGTTTATTATGACACTCTTTGTATGCATATTGTATATGCATACATTATAATTTGATTCTTTTTTTTAACGTAAACTGTTTTTTACTTAGCGGTATATAAAATTGTCTTTTGCTTAGCTCATTTTTTTATTTAGTTTCTTTCATATACTTACTGGTGTTAATGTTGGGGAAATTTTGGGAATCTAGGACCACCTCCAGGTGATGAAGAGAATATTTCTTCGTCGTGGCATTTTGAACGAAATGCAAGGTGAGACTATTGTTTATTGTTGTAGAAGTATTCCATGACAAAGTCAAATTCTGTTCAAGATTTCCACAGACACCAGTGGCCAAAGTATTATTATCGGCAGGTAGGTCCAATATTTCGTAAGTTTTCTAAATAACAAGAATCTGTTAGTAAAACAAATTTGATTGTTTCTAATGCAATAGAAACAAATTTTCATGAAATATTTATAGAAATGATTTAGTAAATATCATAATTGAGTTCATCCTTACATTTTGATCTTTGGGTACATAAGAGATATTAAACTGCACAGCCATTTCCAGGACAATACAAGTTGCATTTGTTCCGTTAACAGACCACATGCCAGCAACAGGTGCTGGTACAGGTGCAGGAGTTGTTGAGGTATTTGGTACAGGAGTTGTCTTAGGAGTAGATGTAGTTGTTATTGGTTCAATAGTAGTAGTATTTGGGGTAGGAGTTGTTGAGGTTTTAGCCGTAGTAGTAGTAGTAGTAGCGGTGGTGGTGGTGGTAGTAGCAACAGTCGTAGTATCGGGACTAAATTCCGTAGTAGTACTATTTGTAACAGGTGGTAACAGAGTTGTTGTTGTAGTAGTAATTTTGTCAGAGCTGATATCTGCAGCTTCGGAGATAATGCCATTGCCTGTTAAACAATAAATATATAAGAATTAAAATAACTTGTTTTAAAAAATGTAATATCAACAACAATGTCTAACAGCATACTACTTAGTGCATAAACAAAATATTTCTGACAGTTTGCTTTAAAAGTTGAGTAGTCAATAATAAACTTTTATGATAATCATTCACTCAAACTAAATAATTGAAAGACAAAAAAACTCAATCATTGAGTTTCCTAATTATCGGATATGAAAATAATTAAAATGTATTAGATTTGAAGAATTATTAATAATAAAAAACTTTATCTAATTTTAATGAGTTTACTCAAGAAAACTAAACTACCGCTTGATTCTCAATGTACACAGACTGTACAGTGCAAAAGACACATACGATATGCACAGCATGAATGCACATTGACACAATATATTCATTACATGAGTGTATACATATCTATCAGTAGACAAAAAACAAGTATTCAAATTGCATGAAATATTGAACAAAGGAAAAATAGGAAAAGGGTAAAGATGAATCATATCATCAAGGGGCATCGCATAAAATGCATATTGAACATGCAGCAAGTATAGTATCGCGAAAAGTTTCAACGGTATCATTTTAACCTCAAGTAAAATCATGTTGGCGGCTCTAAGTATTTAGAAATGGGGTGTTACGGTCAAAGGCCACATGACCCTGAACTTTATCTATGACGTGTTTTGTCTTGCCAAGATTTTTGCCGCCGTGAGGAATAATTTCCGGGAAGGGATACATTTCTGACGAAGATGACGTCGCTGCTGCTGCATTCATCCAGCCATCCGAACGGTGACAAAGGAATGCAGATAACGATTAATGGTGGCAAACTTTTCACGGGTCTCTTATTTCCCTCTAAATAAAACCATTCAAATGCGGAGGTTTCCTGCGCCTTTAGCGAGATGTAGGCAAGTTTTAACGATAATGCAATGTCACGCGACGTATTCGTGCCTTCTGCCATTGCATCTGAACATGAATGTATCTGATAACGTATATGTATCAGCAAGGATATCTTACCGGAGACCAATATAACTGCCCAGCAGAGATATAGTGCCCTGACTTTCAACATCTTTGCACTAAACATTCTTCAAGCACTTCTATACTAGATTATATCTTCTTATGATATTGTTATAAGCTTCACTGTACTCGAAATTGATTAACGAGCGGCTAAACACTCTTTCATGTAGAACGTCACAGGAAGACAGCAGATATCCAAATGGTGCTAGAGAAAAAGGCAGAAGAAAGTACGTTGAGAGATGTGATGCGTTCGTAAGGACGAGTTTTTGAAGTAGATAGGATACTTGAATTCAAAGCATTCTCATTGGCTCTTTCTCCTGGTACTTTATTTCTATTGGTTGGCTGGTTCAGTTTCAAGAACTCTCTTCGCGATGTGTATTTATTTGATTTTGGAACACTTCCAGGAAATGTTTAGGGGAAATACTTATAGCGGGAATTATGAACGAAAATTAGAATGGCATTCTTTATATTACGAAAGTAACAATAAATTGAAACATTGAAAGCTTTACTTTGTACTGTATCATGTAATGTTATCTAAATCAATATTGGCGAGATCTATGTCATCGATATCATCCATTTCTAGTAGGTGATCGAACTCATTCTTGGAAGACACATTTTTATTAATATCAGGTTCATTTATCTGTTCAGGAGTTTCATTGATTTTTGCAAGATAATCATCCTCAAGATATTCCTCCAGGTCATCCTCCCATTGCAGTTCTGTGGAATTGTTTGATTTACTTGAAGAGGCCGTAGTGCTGTTGGTAGAATTTTTTGAAGGACTCTTGGCTACGAATGAGTCCAAGCGGCTCTGATTCGTATCTGCGTGTTTAACAACGTCGACATCACTGAACGAGACGTTCTGATTCAGACCAGCTGCGTTTAGTATTCCCATCTTTTTTTGTATCATTGGCCACAAATGATCGTCTACTGTGTTATTCGCTATGAGATAACGAATTATTACGCTACTATCCTGGCCGATTCTGTGGGCACGATCTTCAGCTTGACAAAGAATCTATGAACGAAGGCAAGCATTACTTCTTGGGTTCTTGGCAAATTCTTGTGGTCATTTTTACTCACTCCAGGGTTCCAGAACAATTCAGCAAAGACTACCAATTGGGCTGCTGTCAGGTTGACGCCAGCATTCGCTGCAGTTATTGATAAAATCGCAACTAAGTATTCAGGGCGCACTTGAAAAAGATCTACGCGTGCTTTTCGTTGCTCTGGTGTTGTTTTTCCATCAATTCTTATATATCTAGAAAAATATTATCGATATTGACATGACTGGTTAATCCTTTGTATTATTGTATAAGAATTGTGTAGTTTACTTAATCTTTTTTTCTTCTGCCAATTCGCATATTGAATCTAAGACACATTGGTGATGAGCAAATATGAGAAATTTCTTGTCGGAGGTGAAGAGATTTGAGATATAATCACTGTGGAATTATTATATGATTTAATATAATTGTTTTTAGTTTTAGTCATAGATTCACTTTGTTCATGTTTAATTCCTCACCGAACAGCTGGCAAGCGTGCTCTACTTGTCTCTGTGTAATATTGAAGTAGCGCATTGTGTCTTTCTCTCCCTTTCATACTCTTTTTCTCATAATTCTTAATAGCTTGTTTCATTTCTTTAGTACCTGACTGGATCAGGGCAGGATCTAGCATTATGACTTGCCTAAAATACATCAATGTTAGATACAATTTTAGACTACATTATTAGAAAGGATTTAATCTACCTTATTTTAGAGGGAAGTTGTTGTAGTACATCGCTTTTTAATCTTCGCAACAAACAACGAACTTCTAAGAAGATTCGTAACTCCTGAAGATTCGAGGATCCTGTATAGTCCCACCCAAAATTTCCCTTAATACCAGCACAATACCTCACACCGTATTCATGAAATCTAAAAAAATTCATATTTTTTTATATATGCATGGATCTTTTATGGACAGACGAAATTACCAAAAAACTTACCCCATGAAATGGGGCCAGATTAAGGAAATTTGTGAATATAATTCCAATGGGCGAGAAAGTGCCGGTGTTCCACTAAGTAAAATTACATGACGACTATGAGCCACAATTTTTTGCACAGCTTTCGTTCTCACAGTTTTTGCACTTTTTACAATATGCGACTCATCCTGTAAATAAGGATAACGCACCGTACAATCTTTTTTCCCATTATTAGAAAGTTTATGATGTAACTGCTGAACTTACTAAAATAACTGTAGGAAAACTTCCTTTCTCAAATGTATCTATGGCTCTACCTAATAAGTCATACGAGACTATAACAATCTTAGCATCATCTATGTAATCTTTTCCACTTGTGAAATGATGTATATACTGTGTTGGTACGGAAGGTAAGAAATTGAATATTGCTTCGGACCACTGATACCTTTGCAAGAAAAGATTGGGTAATGTGGATAATATTGTTTTAATGAAAAATGTATTGCATTACCTAACGGAGGATGGAGTCACTATTAAAAGAGGCCAGTCATCCTTATAGTAATGTACTATACCCAATGCTTGTATTGTCTTTCCTAATCCCATATCATCGGCTATCATGCACCTACCACCTCTTTCTATACCAAAGCTATCAAATTGACAAGAATTATGTGTGAGAATTTTATGAGAAGAAAATTATTGTAATAAACTTGTTGGTATTTACCAAATGCCATCACGTTGAAAGGGCATCACAATCTCTAGTAGTTTCGGATCTATCGATGACAAATCTTTTTTAACATTTTTCTTTCCTTCGTCTTGATACTGTCTAAGAGTCTAAAAAAAAAGTAGTATCCATTTTTCAGTGGATCACGATATTTACTCAACTAAATGTAATACGAATATACTACAGACGTTATACCTTGACAACAACTTTTGGCAAAGGAGTCACACGCACGTGTGGATGGTCGCGCGTAATTTTTCCCATTAATGTTTCGTAATCATTCAAATGACAGTTCCATATCTTTGATGACAAGTCTAATGAAAACAGAACAAGATTAGCTACTTTGTACATAATGTATATAGGTGTAAGAAATAAAAGTAAACTTACCAAAAGTTCTACTCGGAATGGTCTTTACAGTCTCGATCAGAGGTTGAAAAAAGGGATTGATGTTAATAGCAAATGTTGTTCTACCGATTATAGAAAATTCTGCAGAGATCTTAGTTTCAGCTGACGGAGAATCGCTTTTGTTCCCAAAAAACGTTTTTGTGTTAACCGGTCTATGACTAGTAAAATTTGTCTTATTAATTGGATTAAATCGACTCGAGGGAAATTTTGAACGGGACACCAATGGACTACTCGGATTATGTTTCATAGTATCCTTAGAAACCGTGCTTGCAGTGCTGGGACTGGTAGGAAGTACCACAGCTCTTAGATTGTTAACCTTTTCGAGGAACAAGAATCAAAATTAGAACTTTTCAGAAATAGCAATAAAAAAAAAAACAAATTTAGTATTTATATACCATATTTTGCTGAGCTCGTTGCTTACGCTGTAAAGCAAGCAAACGCTTCTTCTCAATTTCTTCTCGTGAAAATTGTACGCCTGCAATGTAATACATTGTAACAGAATTGATAACCAATTTTCAAGAAATTTTATAAAACATTAAAAAATATTTAAATTTCATCAAACAATATTATGCATCGGTACGTATATCTGTGTTATATTTAGCATTACAGTATTATCATTATACTAACCGGACATGGCAATGGTTGTATATCTTAAAGGATCTGCAATAATTAATTTACCGTCCACATTGTATCGCATAAGGCTTTTATTGAAAATTATAAATACGTCAAATGACTGATCCACTACGACGCATGCTTGTTTAAGATCAGTTTCGCGCTTTCAGCCACGAAAATGTTGGCCATGAGTTGTGCAAATTTAAGAAAGGATCTTCAATGTATAAAATAGCAGAAATTTCTACTATTATCTGCTGGACAAGCTGGACATACTGGGAAAGACTAATGCAGTTTTGTTATCATAGTTTCTCTTCGTTCTTTAGAACGTTAAATTTTGTATGATTGTGTGGCTGTCAGTTTTTCGTTGAGAATTTCGAAAAATGCGAATAGAATCGCTATGCTATATCTCTTGAATTATTATCGTTTGTTTCAACTCGAATAAACTAATTGCGACAGAGCTGCGTATTTAGTCCGGCAGAATTTTCTATATATATTGAAAAAAAATGTCGGCTCCATCAACAACGAAATTTCCTTTGAAGGAATTCCAGTTATCACGTAAGTATTATCACAAGGGTACTATTTAATTTTGTGTAACAATTAAGAATGAATATTTTATTATCTACAGCTGAGGATCATGAATTCGTTGTGCCAAAAAAGGCTGTCAAAGCTCCAGATGATATGACACTCTGGCATAAGTCGGAGGCCTATTTTGTATGTTCAATGATTATTTAATACATTTAACACATGTTTTTTTGTCAATTAAATAAAATTAACGAAGCATTTTCTTTAGGAATATTTAGGTTTTATTCTTGCTCTTAACGAGGCTGTACAAGGGAAACCTTTAAATGCTGATTATCCACAGTCACCAACAATAACCAAAGTTGTAGAAATGTTGAATGTATTTGACGTTTGGATTACTCAGATTCCACCTGCCGAACAGCCACAACGTTTTGGCAATAAATCCTTTAGGATCTGGTATGCAAAGTTACAAGAGGTATGCATATAAATATTTCATTTAATTTTAATCGCTATAGTTAACTGTATAGTACCATTGTTATAGTGTGGCGTCGATGAGTTAAAGAAAGTTTTACCTGAAAAACTGCATCGAGCAGTGCCGGAAGTTGTGGAGTACTTATTTGAAGGATTTGGCAATGCGACACGGATTGATTATGGAACAGGTCATGAAATGACATTCATAATGTTTATGTGTTGTATGTTTAAAATTGGAGCATTTACAGCTAATGACAAAACTGCAGCTGTCATTAAAGTATTTAATAGGTAGTAAAACAGTCAAATTCTATTGTAAATTTCCAACTATATTAAATAATAATCATTCATGATATATCTTTCTTTTCATCTTCCACAATAGATATTTAGAGTTGGTAAGAAGGCTCCAATTAGTCTACAGAATGGAACCAGCTGGTAGTCACGGTGTTTGGAGTTTAGATGATTATCAATTTGTACCTTTCATATGGGGCAGTGCTCAATTAGTTGGTAAGTATGCATTAAAATACATCGAAACAATTATAATTTTTAAATAAAATTATTTCAGGTCACCCACGTATTGAGCCACATCACTTTGTGGATCAAGACGTGATAGAAATGTATGGAAAGCAGTATATGTTTTTGGGATGCGTCGAATTTATATCGAAGGTAATTTAGACTATGCCACATAATAAATTAAATAAATAAGATTAATTGATTTGACCACATAGGTAAAAACTGGACCATTCGCTGAGCATTCGAATCAACTCTGGAATGTAAGTGCGGTCTCATCTTGGGTAAAAGTAAACAGTGGCCTCATAAAAATGTATAAAGCTGAGGTAATAGAATTGAACAAACCATTAGAAGATATCTGAAGCATTTTAATGGTATAATACTAAAACTTACAGGTCCTAGCAAAGTTTCCAGTTATTCAACATGTGCTATTTGGTTCATTATTATCCATAAAGGCTGCACCAGCAGGAACAAATCTTAGAGCAACACGATTGAGTCATTCTCTCCCACCACCTGCACCAGAACCATCATAATCTGCAAATATTATTTTTATATGTGTAGCTTTGATCAATGCTTTACCTTGGTGCATATATCAGCATATTTCGCCATTGTAGTTTGTACAAGAGATTTTATCGTTTATAATAAAGTTGTATAATAATCGTTCAAATACCTTTCGTGTAAAAATGATTGGAAAAATAGAGTGACGGCTCATGAATTATTGCAAAACAGAAAAATGAATCGATTGGGTAAAAAATTGTTGAAAATAAAAACTTCAATACAGCTTATATTGAATTCGATATATTTGCATTCTAATAGCCCATCCTTTTATTTATTCCATTTTTAATCAGAATTTCTTGTTACAAATAATCAAAATTAAACAAAATTCATGTGAGTCGCCCTCTTTCTTAAGAAATTCAATTTATTTCTGCGCAATCGGTTCTGTCAGACTGGCTACACGTATACAGATTGCATTCAGTTCAAGTCAGTTGCAAACGTGGAGGCGCTGTAGTAGGATACCTCATTTTTTAGGTTATTTCGTAATTGTCACATCAGTTTTGTAAAAAAATGAGGTGGATTGTTACTTTAAGTATCTTATTAGCAGGTTATAATAACCTTGCCACGGCATATTTTGTAACTATAGACGCTCACGCTGAAGAATGTTTCTTCGAGAAGGTCGAATATGGTACCAAGATGGGTGAGTAACATCAGACATCCTGACGGAGCTAATACGACAGAGCTTTTCTAAATCATAATTTAATTACAGGATTGGCTTTTGAAGTGGATGAAGGTGGTTTTCTGGATATTGATTTAAATATTGTTGGTCCTGATGGAAAAGTTATTCATCAGGGTGACCAGGAACGTGGTGGGAAGTATACCTTTGCAGCACATACCCCTGGTGTATACACATATTGCTTTGACAATCAGAAGAGTACAATGACTCCAAAAGTCGTTATGTTCAATATCGATATTGAGGAAAGTCCTAAGGATGGTGGTGATAAAAATACAGCAGCAGAAGGTCAAGAGGGTGATGCTTCGAACCATGGCAAACTAGATGATATGATCAAGGAACTGAGCACTAGTCTTCGAGGAGTTAAGAATGAACAAGAATACATGCATGTGAGTTACATAGATTTGGTTAATATATTTTTTATTAATAGACTATATGGTTTATTTATGATTGTTTGTATTTTTCAGGTGCGGGATAGAAATCATCGTGCTATCAATGAAAGCACAAACTTCCGTGTTGTTGTGTGGTCCTTTTTTGAGGCCTGTGTTCTGGTGTGCATGACTTTTGGTCAAATCTATTATCTTACACGATTTTTCGAAGTTAGAAGAGTTGTCTAGCATTCGTACTATGAAACTTTATATTTATATCATTCGTATAGTAAATAAAAAAATACCATTCAACAATTTTTATTCTTTTTATTATGTATCTAATGAGACTGCAATAATGTATTATTTACAAAATAAGTTTAGTGTATCTGGATAAGTTCAGAATGCTATATAATTTTAAGAAATGTATTATTCATTCTACCACTGTCCAAGGTTTCACTGGTCTATTGTTAGACCAAGGTTGTGGATTAAGGTAGCGCTTAGGCTCCTGCAAAATGATACCGCTACTTCTTATCTCTTGCAGGAACAATTTGATTTTATCCCCATCGGAGGGTGTCACATCGGATCTCATAAAATATATTCCACTTTCTAGGCAACGTCTGCCCAATATTTTTCCAAGATTTTGATAAGCTGCAGCATCTTTAAGTCTGTAATGAAATACAGATAAGGAAGTCCAAAGCATCATCAATTATATCATTAAAAATACACAAACCTATACAGCTGCTTCTTAATAGACCATTCTATCGTTGATGCCGAAACTACAGGACCATTTTGAAAGTGAATCACCTCTGCTACAATGTGACGTCCTGTCTTTAACAGTTTTAATCTACAAAAAAAATTATACTAAATGATTTCCCAAGAATACAATATTCTGCGAAGACTTACTTGTGCCAGAAGTCACGACCAGGTTTTTCCAAAAAGTAACCGGCCGGTTTCCTAGCAATGCTCAACAATTCCATATTTCTTGGATTCTTATTTTCCACCTGAGTGTAATTTTCTAAGAGCTCAGCATTACCATGCACTTGTCGACTGCATAGAATGGATGACAAAGTATTTCCAGTAATCCTAAGACTCCTGGCACCCACATAACTCGCATACATTCTCCTTCACTTTTTATAATATTACAAAACAAAATCTATTTAACCAGTATCAAACAGCTTTCGGAGTCCCACGGTAACATAATCATAACCTCTAAATACCCGCATAAAATCTCCCAACCATAAAATACTTAAATACAAGAAATCTGACGCAGAGAAGAAAATTGACGTGCTAAAAAAATCCTCTCCAACAATCAGGAAGCGTGTCGCAGCCCTATGCTTTCCATTAGAGCCAAGTATCCGTTATAGATAAAAAGCAAGGCTTACCATCCAAGACATCCGGCATAAAAAGTTCCTAGAAAAAAGAGATGAAAGAAAGAAATATGGCGGTAGTGACGAGTCGATGTGGGATGGGCGTCATGTCGAGCGAGTGAAGCTTTTTTGCCCTAACAGTGATAATGAACGGTGATATCGCTTCCGAGGAACATGGCGATCTAGCGATTTTCAAGTGAGCGTCATATAAGCGTTTATCGCGCAAGCACTGAATGATTCATCGTTCGTCCCGGTCGCCAAATTTCTCGGTCCCCTTGGCGCTTGTTGCTGAGTTGTAACAAGAAAGCAACTGTCGAATAAATCTCGGCATAAGAAACGGAAAATTCGAAGTCTCACAGCATCCTGTCAGTTCGCGTGTCATATTTCAACTTGGATTTATCGACAACGTCAGACTTATCCGGTAGCAAAGGAAAAAATGGCTCGGGAATACGACCACTTGTTCAAGCTGCTCATCATCGGGGATAGTGGTAAATATAACGTAATGATTTGTCGCTAGCGTAATTTGTAGTAACAAGGAGGCGTTGTCAGTACTGATTGTAATCATTATACCTTCTCCGAGGGCTTGGGATTCATCCATCAACATTGTGAGAGATAACTGTAATGATTTTGTGACAGTATCGTTGTGACCAATTGCTGACTGGTGTTATGCACCTTATCAGATCATTCGAGAGCAATTGTGAGATTATTGTATCTAATGTTTCTCCTTTGTTAAGAATATCTATACTCCACAACTTGATATTGTTATGACTGGTATTTTCTATGTATAACATGAGAAATATTTTGTGCCTACAAAAAAGTTATTTGCAAGAAGAATATGTAGAACATTATTAACAAATAATTCTTTTTAGAAAGCTAGAAAGTGATTGGAGAAAATGATATTAGTATAGAAAAGAGTCAATGTGCTTTTGATGTTAATAATGCAAGTAATGTGTTAATGTAAATAAATATACCTGTCAATATATATCAAGCAATGGAATGTCATTTTGTAATAACACAGTGTAACATTATTTCATGAAAGTAAATAGAATATTCACAAGACAAATTACACCACAAAGCAATTAACAGTTCTCAGTAAAAAGTCTTAATTCATGTGCTGAATCAACTAATGTAATAGATAGTCCATGCTACTGCAGCACCCACTTGAGGGACATTAAAAACAATCAAGCCTACAATTACAGAGTGAACACTATAAAATAGACTGAAAAACATTGTATCTAGCTAGCAATGCAGTTAGGAAATTTATGTAATGCATAGCTAAGAAACTGATATAATTCTATAAAGAACACAAAATAATTACTTCAACAATGCCACAAACAACTTCCTAACCATATCGAAAAATAAAAAACATAACGCAAACTTTAGTGTAACCGCGAACAAACATTTGTATAACATTGTTTGGTTGTAAAATGTAAATTTTGTTTTTGCTTGTATGTTAAAGGCGTTGGGAAAAGTTCGCTCTTGGTAAGATTTGCGGACAACACTTTTTCCGGCAGTTACATTACCACGATAGGGGTGGACTTTAAAATACGGACGGTGGAGGTAGACGGTGAGAGAGTGAAACTCCAGATATGGGACACGGCTGGTCAGGAACGTTTCCGGACAATAACTTCCACTTACTACAGGGGGACGCACGGCGTGATTGTCGTCTATGACGTCACAAGCGGCGATTCATTTGCCAATGTCAAGAGATGGTTGCACGAAATAGAGCACAATTGCGAGGTGGTCAACAGGGTTTTAGTAGGAAATAAAAACGACGCACCCAACAGGAAGGTTGTTCTCACTGAGGACGCACAACGATTCGCCACACAAAGTGGAATTCAATTGTTCGAAACCTCCGCCAAGGACAACGTCAACGTTGAGGAGGTATTTCATAAATATTTCATCTCTACTAATAGCAGTCTCCCTTAAAAATTGTTTATCTCACGTTCTAGTCGACCTCTTAATTTCGCGTATGATAACTCTCGTTATCCTTTTACTTGCAGATGTTCACGGCGATAACACGTCAAGTCTTACGCACAAAGAAAGAGCATAAAGAACGTCAGGCGATACAAACAAACGAGACAGTGAATTTGAGAAAAGGTACGAAGCAACATAGAAAAAGGTTCTGTTAGCACAACATCTCACGAAACGACCAAGACAGAAGAAACAAAAAGGAGAGTTATAATAATGAAGACACAAAAAAAGAAGCCTAACACCCTTACGAATATCATTCTCGTCTAAAGGATAATAGGACAGAGCAAAGCAGAAAGTTACAAGGACGTTAAAGCTTTCTGTGATAATCGGTGATAGTAATCGAAATATCAATGTGGCTATTCCTATTATTCCTTCAGCAATGATAATTATTGTTACGTTTCGTTGTGTTACGTTAATTCTAATCTCATATCTCTCACCTTCTTCTATGTCCTTCACTTTTTCCCTCTTTTATCTAGCCTACTTCGTCCATCCCTTCGTCTATCATCGGATAATCCTCACGTCAGGATCGAAAACTCGTGTCGACATAAAAAATATGTACATACACAGCATTATGAGAAAAGAAATGAAATAATTAATAATAATTAAAAAAAAAAAAAAAAAACGGCTCCTCGATTGATTAAACCGAGAGAGCGCACATTCGACAACGTACCGCAGTTATAAAACAAATTGTATTGTAATGATAACGGTAATTATTATACATTTATATTATAAATACATAGGAATCTACGTAGTAGCCCGAAGTGTCTTTGTTCCTCTTATCGTTTTTATATATATATACACGTTCATTTATGTTTTCAATCACCGAATCACGTTTCACAATTTATTTCCTATTTTTGTTGTTCTTTTTATTAGTTTCTCGTCTCTTATTATCTTTCTTAATTTTCTAATGGGCTGCGAAAGCCTGTTCCACTGTACTAAATAGAAAAGCTAAACAGCCAAACCTCAATATAGAGCCATGAGATATAAGAGCGCTACCCTCCCATCCTTCATCGAGTATTGAATTTCTTTGATTTCCATATTTACTTACTGAGCATTTACACAATATTTTCTTTATTTCACCGACCTCATTCTCCACTTCCACATCTTCCCCGTGGTTTCTTCTCTGACTGGCTATGGACTTTATCATTTCTGCTGTTTCCTGATCTTTGCTCGATGTATCCTTGCTGGTTTCTTTACTGGTTAGATTTGTGAAGTCACAGGAATATAAGACACTGTCCACGGTTGTACCGTGTTCACTGTAGTTCAATAACTCGTACCTTTTGGTGGTCTGAAAGTATAAAAAGAATTCATAGTTGAAATACATTTTTTTTTAATAACTGCATAGTGTGATTTTTTTACCTCGTCGAAGAATATCACTGCATGTTTTGGAGACGTGCAACTGCAACTTCCGTATTTACTGAGCAATAAGTCACTATCGGCACCAGTGCCGATAGTCAACGTCTTCCGTACCATAAAAGACGGTGGACCAGGTTTTCTACTGAGAGAAAACAGAGCTGCTCTGGCCTTCACATGACAATCGATAGTGTTGTAGTCATCTCCAGCTGGATTCAGTATCTGCTCCAATCTTTGTTGAGCCAGCGCTTCGAGTACAGGTCTTTCTAAAAGCTGCACTCCTTCTTTGGGATTGAGATCCAGGCGACTATTAGTGTAGGTAATTCTGTTCTTGAGATCCTTCTGTTCGTCATGCAATAGATCATTCCCATTTGTTGGAAAACAATTAACTCTGCTTGTATCACAATCATTTTTTATTCTCTCCTGATCCAATTCACTAGGTTTGTCTTTATCGATTTTTTCTTCATCTTGATTTTCCATGGAGTTTATCACGTCTTCCTGGGGCTTCTGTGCGTCCTCGTGAACTCGCCTGACTATCGCATTAACGTGACAATAATGTACCGAGTCAAACTCCAGGGGGTTTGCGTAATGGAATTTAACTGTTAACGGTACTCTAACTCGGGATCTGCCGTCCAGTCGCACTTTCACCCTAAACGGGGGATTCGCAGCTCGGGCTTTACGAAGAAATTCTAATTTTACAGCATGCTGATCTATACGCTTTGTCGCATATTTGTCCCAGAGCTTGAGGCGTTCTGTCGCCCGACAGGATGGCAGGAGATTCTGGTCTATGAAATGATTTGGATGATTCGGACACATCCACCTTCCACTAGGAAAAGCGGTTAAGGGAGGATCTAGACAATCCTGATGAAAATACAAAGGACAATAGTCGCACGCTATCAATGGTGCACGACGGCAACTTTTGCTGCACTCGAAGCATAGTCGTGCGGGTAGTGGAACTGTTGTACCATTATCTAGACAATGGCTTTTCCCTGAGAAGATAAATACATTTTTTAAATAATTAGCAGCATTTTGAAACTGTTGCAGGTGAACAAAGCAATTATTACCATTGCTATTTGATGAACTATTAGTTTGTCTTCCACGTTTACTCGAAGGACCTGTATTCACTTTATCCGTCCCTGGAAACGTAATTGGCAACTGGAGTTCACGTGGCAATTCAAACTCTCGGGGATTAACTAAAGATGCAGCCAGAGCCAATGTCTCTAAAGCTGACTTCCTTTTTTTCTTTTTATTCGCATCATTTTCCTTTTTGTTAACTTGTCTACATGCATGACACATCCATTCTCCGTTAGGAATGTCCGTAGGCTCTAATGGTGGGTCACTGTACAACAAAAGTATTGTCTACAACACTTTCTTGCAACTTTGGAACAGTAAAAGCATTGGCTTCAAGTTAAGACTTACTGGCATTGTAAATGAAATGATGCAGGACATTTGTCACAGCATATAAGTTCTCCACCATCGTGACAAGCATCGCAAGAGTCTCTGTTATGACCTCTACCAGGTCTCTTAAAGTATGGATGCCTTTTCTCCTCACGGTCCCTCTTATTTTTGGTTGATTTTGACTCCTCAGATACAGGTGGTGCAATCAGGGCTTGTATTTGCTAAAACATTAAAAATTACACTGCAACATTATCAGCATCGAATTTAGATTTACTCCATATATATTGGCTGAATTATCGATTGGTAAAAAACCCGCAATAATGCATCTTTAATAGTTTATGTTTAAGTATCACAGGGTTATGTTTTACTCACGGGCATTAAACCACCAGTCACCCCAGCCAAATCATACTCCACAGTTCCCATTTTATAGTTGAATAGTTTTCTTATTCAAATATTTTAATTCCGTGTAAAGAACTAATTCAAATTTCAATTAAAGAACGACTTGAGACCAATGTAAAAAGGCGGCGGCAGCGGCCATTCGTCGCTATTCTATTTTGCGAAGCGTAGGAATGGTAGGAATTTGGAAGTCGAGGAATTCCCTAGAACATCATTTGCTTTTCATGAGAAGAGATCGTTTATGGTAACCTCAAATTTGAAACACAATTACGCGTATGAAGCGATAAAAAATACACTGAAACGCAAGTAATAGCATTTATATAAATAAGTATACTGTTATTTAATTATTACCTGTCTACAAAATTAAAAAGCAAAATGAGATATGGTCAGCTAGTAATGGGCCCAGCCGGTAGTGGCAAGGTATGTTTTTTTTTTAAATAATTCAACATCACATCACACTCGTTATTATTTATTAAAGTGTAATTAATATTTCTCTCTTTTGATTTTTCTAGTCAACCTATTGTTCTACTATGCAAAGGCATGCAATTGATGAGAATAAAGTGTTGAATATAGTAAATTTAGATCCTGCTGCAGAATATTTTGATTATGAACCATTAATTGATATAAGAGAACTTATACATGTGGACGATGCTATGGAGGATGATGAGTTAAAATTTGGTCCAAATGGAGGACTTATTTTCTGCATGGAGTAAATACAGAATTATTTATATACTCCAAAATTTTGTATACGAGCACATACTGCAACTTACACAATCTTTTTCATAGATATCTGGTGGAGAATTCAAAGTGGTTGGAGGAAAAACTTGGTGATACGGATGACGATTACATTCTTTTTGACTGTCCCGGTCAAATAGAATTGTATACCCACATGACAGTTATATGCAGACTGATCGAAGTACTTCAAACTCTTAATTTTCGTTTATGCAGTGTCTTTCTCATTGATAGTCAATTTATGGTGGATGGAGCAAAATTCCTCTCAGGAACAATGGCTGCATTAGGTGCCATGATAAATCTAGAATTGCCACATGTTAACATTTTAAGTAAAATGGATCTGCTGTCCAAGAGTGCCAGAAAGCAATTGGATAACTACCTTGAGCCAGATCCACAAAGTTTAATGACAGATATTGCCAATGACCGATGGAGTCAAAAGTATCAAAAACTTACGGAAGCCCTTGGAAGGCTTATAGAGGATTACAGTTTAGTACGGTTCTATCCACTGAATATAAAGGACGAGGAAAACATTGCAGATATTCAGTTAACTATAGATAATATCATACAATTTGGTGAAGAAGCAGATGTAAAAACTAGAGACTTTGATGAACAGGATGAAGAAGAGAATGATGATACATAAGAGGTTGGATAATGAATAAAGGCTGTGAAATATTTTTTATAAATGTATTTCTTCCATAGAATTTAAATTATTTTTTAGATTCACGCTGGTTTGCTTGGCCCAGGTTGTTGATTTCGTTTTTCTCTTAGAGCCACTTGATCTGCCAGAAATTTATTAAACGACTCTGCTTCTTTTTTCTCATCTTCATCTTCAGGCACATCTTCCGTTCCTTCCTCGTCCTCGCTTGACTCGTTCGCCGGGTGGCGCAGATAAATATCTGTTAACTCTCTGCCAGCATTAACGGAAGTTATCAAGGACGAACTTCCGCTCTCATCTGCTTTCTTCGTCCGTTCTCTTTCCTTGGTTTGTTCTGTTTTCATTTTTTCACGATCTATCCTATAATCTCTGAGGGAAAAAACATATCAATTTGTATTATCTTCTCTATATTTCTTAAACTTTGAACAAACATTATGGTAACAAACGTTTCATATTCCTTAGCAGCATCTTTTATGTGCTCGAAGAATGCTGGAATTCCGTCACCAGTTATTGCAGACACACCGCAGCATCTTAGATTATTATAAAACTCATCCAGTGCCAGAGCCATGCTGCGTGTTAAGTTTCCGACGTAACTAGTCTCAGCGTCAAGAGCTTCTTGGAATGCTTCAAAATCCTTCATCCAATCTACTGCATAGCCATGTTCGATGATATCAATCTATGTTACAAAGATTTATGGTATTATTACTGATTATTGCATATTACCGACTGTTACTAAATGACATACCTTGTTCATAGCCACAATGAACGGAAGTTTAGTTTTGTATAATATTGAACATGCATAAAGCATATTGGACATAAATGTCACAGGATTAACACTTCTGACCGTATCCATGACATATACGATAACTGTTGGAAATTGAGAAGCTAGAGCTTCGGTGATAATTGTTCCACTAGCTGACCATGTAAATACTTCTATTTGACCAGGAGTATCTAAGACAACATATTCATGATCCTTGCCTGCTCTGTCTATCAGTTCAATAACCTGATCAAATTTTGTAGAAAAGAGATTCAGGGCTGTCACGATACCACCATTTGGACCAAGGTTATACCGTTTCATTACTTCCTTATAATTGACTGTATCTCTTATATCTGAAAAATCACAAATACTTCATATCTTCAATCATACAAGAGAGAATAATTATATTACCAACGTTAGCAGGATATGGGACTTCTCTGCACGCAGGATCTAAATTAATAACATAAGGTTTGCCAGTATTGTAAAGTGTTGAAGTTATTCGTTGTACAAAAGTTGTTTTTCCAGAGCCTGCCATTCCAAGCACAACAATACAACATGGTGATTTTTTAACAATGCTCTCAGAGGTACTTGCTGTTGCAGATTCCATATTTTCTATGTCTCTTTATATTATATTCTTGAATTCTTGAATATTACTTCAGTTGACAGGGTTATACATTGTTTGATTAAACATGCAAAACATTCCTTGCCGCTATTTGTTTAGTTTTGTCACCTCCAGGTGTCGCTTAAATAAATCCACAACTCGCGCAGTTAGGTCCAGTTAGGTCGGAGGCAAAAGATTTTCGCGGCAAAAGTAGGCAAGTGGTCAATGATTTTATATACGACTTTCAGACGGTGAAATATGAATGGAAGTCAGGATGGAAAAGTAAGAATAATTAATTTATATGACTTTCTATTAGTAATAATATATATTTAATTCATTATTTCATAAACAGTAAATATTTAAAGCGTTATTTTTACTGTAGGCCAGACCCAGCACAGAAGATGGCCAAACACAAAGAAAAGTATTATCTTTTGCAAAATCGGCTTCTTCTCAGAGAAATCAGGATGATACGAATAGAAATGAAAATCGTAAGAGAACTCTTGATGAAGATGATGATAAGTTATTTAAGAAACAACGAACGGAATTGTTATCGTTGGATATAAATTCAAGGGATGATGCGATTAAACATTTTGGTAAAGATCACATTTCAAAGATAACTAAATTAGAAAACCAACAAAGTATAAAGAATGATTCTTGCATGTTAAAAGACAATGCTAACAGGGGAAACAGTGCCTCTCCAAAAAATATTTTATCTCCTAAAAACTCTCCGTTGAAACATTCACCGCCTCGAGATACTACTATTAAGTCTTTGACTGTAAAACGCTCACCAATGAAAAATTTAAATGAAAAGGAAAATATTGAAGCTAGTAATTCCACTAACAACAGCAATATAAAACATATCAGATTCCTGTCAAAGGAGCAAAGCAAAAATAAAGATGAGCAGCATGATGATTTTGATGATTTTGATGATTTTTTTGATGACGAATGGTCTGGCACAGAATTGGAACTTGCAGCTGAAGCTGATTTAAGTTTTCTACGCCGTTATACAATTATTGATGCGAAACTGGAGAATAAAATTGCGATTGTTACTGTTCAAGATGAAAAGACTAAAGTAGTCTCAAATGTTTATTGCTCAGGATATTGGTATGTTTTTATTACTCTACAATGAATACATTAGCAGCCCGAAAATGATATATTTTTAATGTAAATTCTTACTAGGAGAGACGTTAACTATGAAACAGGTGAAATTATAACGATTCAAGCCATTAAGGAATCTAACAAATGGATCGTTGATAATAATAATGGATTGATTGTAACGAAGCCAGACAAATTAATCTCCGGTACTTCTGTTGTCGGAGCACTTTTTTGTACAAGACGTGGTGTGTTGTCTGAACGATTTCGAGGTGTCGACAGTTTGCCTTTTTGTGAGCCCGACGTTTCTCTTATGACAGTTGGAAGCTTGGTCCATGAAATACTGCAAAAGGTATAGTGACGAATATTTTCTGTCTCTAAAGACATGATTCTAGTCTATAATTAAAAATATATAGGTTCTTACAGATCAAATTTATGATTTACCTGAAATTCGTAAACTCGCCAACGAGACTATACGTTCCTGGCAAGTTGTAAATATGCTTTACTCTTCTTGCATGTCTACAGATGACTGTAAAAAGCGCATAGCTGAATATATAATGCGTATAAACGAATTTATCCAACGTTACATCAAAGGTGAGTAAAATATGAAAAACTGCCTTTATAAAATATAATCATCCAATCGTATTATCATAGAGAAAAAACCAAAAAACTCAGACAATAATTTCGATGGGAAGATCGAAAATGTGCGTGAGATTGAAGAAAATATTTGGCTACCGCAATTAGGAATTAAGGGAAAGATCGACGCTACTGTCGAGGTTCGCGTCAATAATAGACGTAGAGTCGTTCCCTTGGAATTGAAAACTGGACGAGCTTCCTTCTCGCCTGAACATAAGGGTCAAATTATTCTTTACACTATGATGATGACCTATACTGGACGAGAGGTTGAAAGCGGCTTGCTACTTTACTTGAAGTCAGAAATATATTTTATAATGCTAAAATTATAGTAGATATTTCTATAGTAAAGATAAAAGATTAATTATCTTACAGGGAAAATATAATGCGCGAGATGAAAAGTGGCCATCATGAAAAACGTGATTTAATTCTGCTCAGAAATACCTTAGCACATTATTTGACCAAAAAGCCTCAGGTCGAATTACCTGAGCCTATTAATCATCACAGTGCTTGTTCGACCTGTCCTTACAATGCTATTTGCTCAGCGTATCTAACTAAGGATAAGCATTTTAAACTCTCTGATAACCATCCGTTACATTCTGTAAGTGCGCTTGTACTGGAGAATATAACAGAGGAACACATAGAATATGTACTGGAATGGATTAAACTGGTAGAAATGGAGGAAGATGCTCAGAGTGAAGGAATTTCTTTAAGAGATATATGGACGAAGACTCCGCAACAGAGGTTCTTGTTCATCAATGTTGGATTGTTGATTTTCATTTCATTAAATTATTAGTTTGTTAATGTTCTCGTCTTTGTTATCTCAGGGGAAAAAATGGCAAGTGCCTTAGCGACTTGAGAGTAGTCACTAAAGTTACCGAGGATTGTGGCAGGTACGAGCACAAATTTTCGAGAGCAACTCAAAGCAATGAGAATGCAATTGATGACTTCAGGCGTACAAATTTTACAGAATCAGAATATGTTATAATCAGTACAAATACCAGAATTAACATATCTTCTGGTTTTGTTACGGACATTCAAGAAGACTTCATTGTTGTTCTGTTGGACAGGTTTGTATTTCTTGTTCTAATTCTGTACAGTGTAATGAACAATGGTTTTTTTTTTTTTACAGAAACATTACTCTACAAAATCACAATACTGTGTACCATATCGATAAATATATCTCGTCGAATTTACTTTCGTACAGCCTTGCAAACCTCGGTGGACTATTGAGCAGTCATGAGATATGTGATAAATTACGAAAAATTATAATCAACAAGTAGGTTATTTATTCTTGTATAAAAATATCTAAATTGTACCACTTTTTTGGTAAATATAATTTTTCTATTTTAGAACACCAGCAACTTTCGAGACAAAACTTCCTGCTGCAGTAGCAATGGCTGGTTCGGATATACTGTACCGCCTAAATAAACTACAAAAACGTGCTATCCTAAAAACAATAGTTGCCAATGACTATATTTTAATAAAAGGAATGCCCGGTACGGGAAAAACACAAACACTCGTGGCATTAATTGAATTATTAGCAAAAACCGGAAAGTCTGTTTTAGTCACAGCGCATACTAATAGTGCAGTTGACAATATATTGTTAAAACTCCTGGAAAAGGACGTTGATTTTCTCAGATTAGGATCATCAGCAAAAATGCATCCTGCTCTAAGAGATAAATCTGAAGCGTCCTTTGCTACTTATTGCACTACAGCTGAAGCTCTGGAAGCTGCATACAAGAAGAAGGTACTTTAAAAAATTTGTATACTTTATAAACGCAATTCATACATTATTTTTATATACTTTCTTTTAGAATGTCGTAGGAGTCACCTGCTTTGGTGCACATCATCCACTTTTGAGAAGACGTACATTTGATGTGTGCACAGTTGATGAAAGTACACAAGTATTACAACCTACTGTACTAAGACCATTGTATGCTGCTAATAAATTTGTTCTGTTGGGAGATCCCGAACAATTGCCGCCTATTGTTAAGAGCGAAGAAGCTAGGTAATTAATCAAGCGAATACATTTACAATAAGATAATTTGTGATTCACTTGACTTTTTAGAAAACGCGGCATGGGTGAATCCCTTTTTGCCAGATTGGAGAATGAAAACAATACAATAGAGTTGGTGTTACAGTACAGGATGAACACTAGAATAATGAACCTTGCAAACGGTCTGACGTATAAGGGTAAATTGAAAGTAGGCAACGATGCAGTGGCTAATGCGACTTTAAAAGTGAAGGATAAATCGGTAAATGATAAGTGACAGACCCAAAAAATTAATTTTTTATGAATAGCATTTCATTGTAAGATTTTTATTTTACAGATTTTGGAATCCAGAGGACGTTGGATAGCTAAAATACTGTCTGTAAAACTCAATGACTCTGTGGTGATTGTGAATACTGATAAGACCTATGACCTTCATTCAAAAACCAAATTGGAATCTGATAACTATGGAGAAGAACGTGGTTCCGTTAATGTAGGAGAAGCTGCCATAGTCATACGATTGGTTAATACTTTACTGAAGGTAAACTAATATCTTTTTTTGTCTTCTTATACTTGCTATATTTTTTCTCTAATCCTTTGTAATGTTGTTTAACGAACACGCAGGCTGGAGTAAATACTGATAATATTGGCGTAATAGCACCATACAGAGCGCAAGTCAGTTTATTAAGAAAACAGATTCATCCGCATGATATTGAAGTGAATACAGTGGACCAGTATCAAGGACGTGATAAGAACGTCATATTGTATTCTTGCACGAAAAGTATGCCGCAAGAGAAATATGAAAAAAGACACGTTAGTACATATTCTTGTCTACCGATCATTCAGTGAGAATGATTCGAGCTGTATTTAATTTCTTTGGTACCTTAGGAATTTCAGATTTTGGATGACCATCAGAGACTGACAGTCGCAATAACGCGTTCTAAGCACAAACTTATTATAGTGTGTGACAAAGCCACCATAGAAAATTTTCTACCATTTAAAGAACTTTTCGAACACTGCCGAGAAGAAGATTTCGTGAACTTACGTGACAATCACGATGACTTCTCTTGGAAGGAACTTTTGGAGCTGTGATAAATTATTATTCTAATTGCCTGTATTATATGTATCTTCTACAAGGTTGTCTTATTTTCTGTATACCTAATAATAATTTAAATATACTGCCATTTATTGAAAATCATAAACACCAATTAATCCATGCTCGCTCTAAATAAAATTGATTGGATTCATTAGGAAAACATTAACAAATAAATATAAGAAGACCAGGATTACAGTTTATATATTTTTTATTAGTTCATTTCATGATTTTATAGGGATTGTGGTATTACCCCTCCTAATATACATCTTGCGATTCGCTTGTCTTCATGTTCACTGAAAGTCAAAGTGATTAACAAGGTGATGAGAGTAAGAGAAAGATAAAAAAGAAAGAAGGAAAGAATGAATGAAT
>JARPRG010000125.1:109714-158956 GCA_031001745.1 Hartigia nigra | reverse complement strand
GAATGAATGAATAAATGAATTGAAGAACATCTTGTACCACAGACGACAGACAAAATCTATAATAGCGCTATATAGAATTATTTATTATTTTAATTTATATCGTTCTTAAAAAGTTCGTTTTATCTTGCGGGTATATCTCGTAATTTGCTTGTCCTCGATCGTCAATAACGATCGATACTGTACACGCCCAGTTTATTCACCGGGTAGAATTGCGTTTGGAGTCGGTAGACGAGGCGACAGGCATCTCGGTGAGTAAAGGCTAAACGAGGCTATTCAGCTGAAGACGATGATTCTCGCCTCTTCTCCGCATGCTTTTTTGTGAACTCCTCAGCATTCTTAAGAAATTTCTTCCTGTCTTTTAAAAACTCTTCCGCCAGATCTGCCCTTAGAGGGTGTTCAGGTTCAGGATCATTAACTAGAGCAATCAGTGCTTGGATCACTGCAAATAATTATAAAATATTTGAACAACGGTGCGCACTCATTATTGTGATATTATGAATGACAACTATTTTACCCTGGTCTGTCTTGGTTGCAGGTTTCCAGTTCTCCGCACTGATGATTGGTAAACATACTTGTCCTTTTTCATCGATATTAGGATGGTATATCTTAGTTTTGAAATTTATTCTTGGAGGCTTAAATGGATACTCGGCAGGAAAGTTTATTTCGATACGAAATGCTCCTTTGTTGTAAGGAGGATTATCCTATAATTATAACAATATATACACTTGATAAAATGTAAGGCAATAAAGCATCTAGGCAATTGAATCTAAAGCAAAACGTACAGGTAATATGAGACCTTGCCAAGTAAGAATATTAGCTTCGTCCACTTGGATATTTGTAAAATTCTTCATTCCAGAGGCCCTAAGGTCTCCAAGTTCCTGAAAGTATCAAAGTCGAAACGTCATTCCATTGAACAGCAACTTTCAATCAAACCAAGCCACAAGTATTAGAGCCCTCTCGCACAGAGTATAAAATAAAATAGTACAAACGTCAATGCTGTATAAGAAACTTATCCCTGGGTCCAACAAGGGTATAACCAAACGAATATATTGAACGTCAATGGCACAATGAAATCTCAAAAAATAATGGGACAAAACATAGAAGAAAAACGCACTGATTTCTAAAAGTTATCTTAAAATCATCGAAATACAAAGTTTCTAACTCCAATCACAAGATTACTGATAAAACTTCGCATTACCTTCTGCAACCTTCGAGTAGGCGCCATTTTGAATATAATTTTTCGGCAGAATCGACGGAAATGGTGAGAGCGCGCCAATTCGCAGGACACTCCTCGCTTCGCTGATTCACTATTTATTGGTTACTTCTTTAAAAGTATATAGTACCTTATTGGTACTAATTCAATGTTGGTGTCTTATATTCATACGTCACTAAACTCTGTCTATGTACTAACAAACGTACGAACGTCACCTGCACGCTCCCGGCCGGCCGGAACGGCCAAATATTTATCCCCACGTTTTCCAGCAGCTCTACCTTTATAGATATATATTATGATATGCAGCTAATTTCTTGATAAATTGGACGTCAGGTGTCCCTGCCTTACACCTTAATTGATACCGATTTATTAAATTCACTCTTCACAATTCGATAAGATTCACTGCTAAACCTTCCGGTACAGAATTCCACGGCGCTGCTTAGCGTTAAGGATCATTCAGAACAAATATATCATCATCGAGTACCGGTCCAGGATGTATGCGCGAGTTTTCCATATAAAATTATTCATCCTTGCCAGAATATGGATCTGATAAAATTTATCTCATTTTACAGGTAAAACTTTCGAACGGAGTACAATACCACAATTTATGCTCCAAAGTGTCTTTCACGTTCATTAGAATTCTCAATGACGTTTCTCTATCTGAATAGTGCTATTTCATTGAATTCGTCACAGGACGGATATAGAATAACAGCTGAAAATCCACAGGGAAAACTATACGTTTTAATTTGACTAAACCTTCGCCATCGGCATACATAGCTTATGGAAGTAGCCAATGGATGAGGATATGATACTTTATTATATAAATAGAAAGATAACCCTGGTGATATATGGTCAAATAGAAAAATTCTCTTATTATTGTTACTTTACATCAGGATATTGTCTGTACAAATTAGGCACTCGTTTGTTATGAAAGAATGTTTACCGCTCTGTAATTAGCACGTATAATGCAAATTGGAGCAATAATATACAATATGATATAGTAAAGTATATATATATTTTTTATATAATATATATGTATACGGTAACGGTAATAATTGGTAACGAGAACCGACGCGTTTTAAAATGATCCGACGGACAATCTAAATTCGAGATACAATAATAAAATGTTGGACTGATCAATTAAAAGAAATAACGAAGAAGTAAATATTAATAAAAATAGAAAATAAAAAGAAATGATAGATCTAAGAGATGAAGAGAAAATAAGGATTACGCATTATATGATAAAAACGAGACACGATGATTCTGGGATGCACAATAAATAATAAAAGAAAATAGGTAAGAAGCGACAAAACACGCAACTCGGCTAGTACCTAGTATTTACACAAATTGTCATATCAAAATATATAATACCGTCGTGTATATCTGCATTTTTTTGTTGTTTCTTTGTTTCATTGCAAAGCGAATCGCACGCGATTTTTGTTCAGCACGTAAGAAAAAAAAACATTAACATTGCTCCCCAGCCTGATGCGAGGTGGGGAGGTTCCGTCCGTTTCATTCAAACCTCGTCGGAAGCGAGAACTTCCTTGTCGGATGGCGACGAAGGCTTCTCGTTTCTCTCTTGTTCCTTCATTTGAAGCGCTGCTGCAGCTTCGAGAACACGAATTCTACCTTCATGCTTGACTATCATCGCCTTCAACTTCCTTATCTCCTCGGCGAACTCCTTTATCACTTCGTCCTGTCAAGAAAGATTTTTTTTTTTTAAGGTTTCCTTTTCATGGCGACTAAAGTTCTATACCACATCCGTACTAAGTAATTGTATACTATACTATAATAGAATTCATTTTTGTACCAGTATCAAATCTTACCGATACAGCAGCTGCAGGTGGTCCACTGACGTTTTGCGTGCTACCACCGGAGGCTACCTTAGCACCCTTGCTTAAGACATTGGCCTTTTTGTGAACCTTTAATTCGTTCTTCGAGACTGCTGGTTGATAGCCATCCCTCAAAGATATAAGAACAGGCTCAGCGTCTGTACCACTTTCCCATTCTTCGGCAGAGATTGCTGCAGTGTCTCCAGCAGTGTCAGGATAGAGATCTTCTTGAAAGAGTTCCGACTGCGTTGCGATAAGAAGATAAAAAGAAACATATATATGTATATTCAAGATAGAAATAATAATTTTCCGTACCTTTCTAGGGACGGTCATGGATATCACTTGGCAGAGACCCGAATTATTGAGACGGTAGAATCTGCTGATCTCGCAGCTGTTTACGTCGCAGCCGCGCTTCGGCATCATCCCGATACCTCTCTGGGGATCAGGCGTTTGGAAGGTGTTTATGTAGTGGACAAATGGCGGCTCGGGTGTTACTTCGAAGTAACGTATTACCGAGTCGCCTTTACCACACAGATAAACTAAATTCGTGTCAGGATCGTAGAGCGGGAACATCACACCGTTGCTAGTATCCAGCTCCACCATGACAATAGGTTCACCTAGCATATCTGGAGCACGTAGAGAATATTGCCTCTCGGACATTTTACTGAAGCCTGTTGTGAAGATTAGACCTCCTCTGAAAAATGATGATTTAAAAGGAAACTTAGAAAATCATTGGGATTACTCATGAAAATATCGATATCGTTTTAACATTGGAGTGTCATACGTGACGATATTTTTAGCACGAGAGTGTAACACTATTAGATATTTCGAACATTCGTGGAATACTCGCGACATACTTTTGATATAAGAATAGAAGATAGTCTGGCAGCATTGATTATATGAACGGAATGAATAGACATGAAGTTTTTAGATACCATAATAGTGCAAATGATTGGACTGGTTATTATGACTAGTGCGATTTTATTTATCGTATCTTGCCTCGTTCTCTATATCTACTAGCGGAAACGAAGATATCAGAAGATATTATCAGAGTATTATTAGTCAGACTGATTAATACAAAGGAAACCGCTTATGCGGATGGAAAATATTAATCTAGCTCACCTTAGGAAAATAGCGCGAGTAGCTTTGCTACCGTCGTGAGCAATAGCCTCTTCGATGATTTCCCCAGATCTGGGATCCAGTAGACGAATTTTTTTGTCCTTGCACGTAGTGACCAACCGGGAGCCGTCCCAGTTCCAGCAGGCCGAGTATACAACATCAGGATGGGAGTCAATTCGTACGAGTGCTTCGCCCGTACCCACGTTCCAAATAATGACTAAGTTATCGGAACCAGCGGTAAGCAATACGTTTAGAGCTGTTGGATGCCAGAGAACCAAACCGACCCTTCGTTGATGCAGCTGGAGATCTACCACAGACTCTGTGAGAGTCCGTGAAATGCCTCCATCCGGAATTTGCCATACTTTGACAACACAATCCTCCGAACCTGAGGCAATAACATTGTCGTTGTGTGGACACCAAGCAATGTCCAGCACAGGGCCCTTGTGTCCACCTACCAATGGATGGTCAGCAGATATCCGACCCACCTACATGTGTTTATAAGTGTACGATTAGTCATCGAGTCTATCTATTTATAAATCAAGCATTGGATAGGTACTTTAAATACCGGTAAGTATAGAGGAAGTGCTATTGCAGCAAAGTATTAATTCAATCTATAAATACACTGTGTATACAGTGAAGACAGCTAAGGAATGAACAAGTAGTGGAAAGTATTAGAAAGTGTTATGAGGGACTGTTCCAATATAGGATATAAAGAGTACAATGACATGTTGGAAAATGTTAGTGACTAAGACAAACTTTTGGTAAGCACTGATATACGACTAATCTATAAATACATGAATCTTGAAAGAATTGGTACATAGGCAAAACTCATAATTAATCTCAATAAACATAAATGAATACCTTATTATGTGGTAAGACTATGAAAGCACCTCCTCCAGCAGACTCAACGATGATAGCAAGAAACTTAGGATTGACGGCACAGAATGTGGAATCCCAGGAAGACTTAGATACCCTAATGTTGTCGTAGCATTGCTCACGCTTCAGGGCAGTTCCGTACACGTGACGGAACTTACTGCTACGCACCACACGGAAAGACATTGCTGCACCAGCACTAGCACCTACACCTGCACCTGCACCTAGGATATAACACAACAAACAATAAATGATACTGAAAGCAGAGCTTAACCTAGGGTATCCAATAGAATACTAAAGGTATTAGATAAAATATTAATTATTGCAATAAATTACTGTTACGTGGCCACTCCGGGCGTGGACGTCGCGTGGATCATCCCCCAAATTTATAAATAGATTCCCCACCCTCGATGTTCCCGACGAACACGAATAAAATGAGAATATTTTCGAATCACAGACTTCTTGATGGGCCGACTGCGATGTGCCTCTGCGTGTGCGTGAATGGGACACGACTCCAAGTGCGCCAATGCCAAGAAACTTAATACAAAACGCACAAATACAAGGTAATCCAAGAAAACATCCCCTGATTTCGATTAATCCCTAATAAATCATCAAGAACCCTTCAACCGTATAATTCAAACACTTTTAAAAAGTAAATCTTCACAATAACCACAGCCTTGCGAAATTCAACACAAATACTCCAAAACGCCGGACAGATTTTACCGTTTCCAAAATTCTCCGCGTTTGGCAGGACTGTCAGCCTAGTTGAAACCGTAGCCACGGTGTGGCGCCACTAGTACGAAAAACCGGAAACCCCTGTACAACGCCTTATTTGGCAATGCGCACCCTCCCGCGTGCAGAAGCCGCGTGCACTCTCACGTGTATGGCAACCCTTGTACAAGTTTTTCTAGCAGTCTCATAAAAGAATGAAGAAAAATAAGAATAAAGGGTAATAATCTCCCTTAGTAACAGCTTTCTTTATACTCTTTAGGTACGATTGTCGCACGTCTTCGGCTATTCCCTTATTATTTTCCTAGTAGAAGAGCCGCACGTCCTCACGATTATGGAAAAATTGGATAACACTATAAGTACGCGCACCACAAGAGTCTGTTACAGGTATTGTCCAGGATAATAGTTACCGTTGTGAGTAAAATAGTTTTTTAGGTCGAATTTAACGGGGAGTGCTTTTCCACGATGACAGCCGGGCGACACACGCTTTTGGAAAAGAGCTCCCACATATCCCTACCCTGTAACCGATGCCGAGAATTGCCGCTTCTTAATGCGCTGGCGCGTACGGGAGATGGAAGCTCTGTATACTCTTTTAGAGGGACTCATTCACTTTTTCACTCCACTTTCAACTCTGCTTTTAACGCCAGGGAGTTTCTATATTAGTGATCCATATTCTTATTACGATCTTCCTTACTAGAGCACGTTGCAGGAACTCCAGTCAGTTACCAGGGTATAGTAATGAAGTGTACTGTAGCACAGTGCATATTTGCTTTAAAGAAATCTTTATTTATAATACAGCAAACGAATATAACGCGTTTGTTAAGTAATAATTTGTCGAGAATTTCATGCTTCAATAAACTAAAATTAAAAGTTAGTTCGTGTCCGGGCGAATTAATTTATCTTTGTTATACTTCATCCGCTTCTGGAATCACGAAGAATACTTTGTTTTTCTGACGACCCTCTCGATAGACGGTGGTAAATTTAATGAATTCCGAGAAGTCGATAAAAGGAACGGTGAAAGACTGACGCTAAAAATATAAGTTTTAAGTTTCGCTGAATCTTGCATCTTTCGCTTTAAGTACATCGTCTGCGAATCTGATCTTTCAATACATTAGCAGTATACGGCACAAAGTATAATTACAATTAACGAAACGAACGAAATGAAATTCACGAGAAGAAATATATAGGATATCAGTACTTCGAAGGAATGTCCAATACTCGTTCGTTTAAGTACATATTATTCGAATAATAGATCATAAAGATCATGTAAAAGTACTATGTACGTATCACTAAGTTAATATTACAAGGTCGCGGCAAAGGAAAGGCACTTGCTTTCACCTAAGGCAAAATACTTTTGGATAGAAGTGAAGGAAAATAAGATATGGCACCGCGTTAATTGAGATAGATAGGAAAAGATAAGAGAAGGAAATAAAAAAGATACAATAAAGATGGTAATTCCCATAAGATCACGAGTATTCGTTCAAATAATGTTTGCGCGCGTGACCCTTCACCTAACCAATTATTAAGCCAATATACATAAACGTATGTGTATAGAATACCACCGTATAGCGTATAAAACTAAGTCTGCGCTCGTTATGTACAATATGTACAAAATCGAACAAGAATCAATCGAACTTGTAAAACGGTGGTTAATTAGCTGCCTGCATTATTGTACGATGGCCTGCCAGCTAGTTCCAGTAAGTAACGATCAGGATGATCTAGCCAATCCGTTGTACTGAGCTTCACTACTCTTTGTCTCTCAGCTTCCTTAACTTGCCACTTTTTGATTTCCAACTGTCTTTCTCTGAAATTTATGAAAATATATGTATTATATACATAACCCATGAAGTATGTCATATGCAGCGAATAATGAGAATACCTGGATTTTCTATCTCCACAGCCCCAAACCTCTAAACTTGCAATACGATAAGGCACACCAGCTAACTTAACAGAACCGAAGGATTGATCGATGTTAACACAAGGATTGCGGGGGTCAGAACCTGCTCGTATACCTTGCGGATAACCTCTAATACCAGTGTTTAAGTACAAAAGCTTTGGTCCTTTCTCTACGACCCTGTAGGTAGGCAAAAGTTCGATGACAATAGAATCCTCGTCGCCCCAGTAGAGATGAGACTCGCGCCATTCAACAGCAGAACAGACACAGTAGGTTGGACAGTCATTAGTTTCGTCAGAACTAACACCTCTTATAAATAAAAGTGTAGGTCCTCTGTAGCCAAGGACATGGTGCAAGAATCGATTGGCACCGTTACCATGTTGTTCGCTGTTATACAATAACGTCCAGTGACTTGGACAAGTACTTCCAGCCATCTTGGCTATTAGTGCATGGGTAGCTCCTCCTGTTGCATCCGATGAAGAATCCTCTGCCTGAGGAACATTCATAGTTTTAAATATGCAGCCATAGATACTTATATGTAGAATTATTTTCTCATATTTAGAATATCCAAGGTACCTGTGTGTAACATATTGGTAAGGTGGTAGATAATAGCCATGCATGACTGACAGGCAGGAGTGGCTTAAGTCCTTCAAATGTCGTTTTCTCCAGAACAGGTGTTGCAGGTTCTAAACGTAGTTGGGAGCGTTCTTGCGATAAGAGCATTTCCCCGTTACGGTAAGCTGTGGTTAATACGTGCACCACGTAACGATGGAGTCCTTGCACGATGCGTGGACAATGTTGGGACAGCCAATTGGCCACGTAACTTACTGAGAGACTGTCCTTACCATGGAACTGTAATATATTAGATATATTTGTGATTCGTGTGTGTGATCTGCTGATCAACACGTCACTTTATCGACTCTCTTAATTAGTGATAAGCCATTATCGCGTTAAAGCTCTAAGATCCTGGAAAGGATACACCATTGTTCTTTAGGCTTGGCTAACGTGGTTTACTAACGCAAGAGGTAATAACTGCATCAATGGTGCGATGAATATGAAGGCACGTTTGTGAGCCGCTACTGTAGTTCTCCATGGCCAGACGATAGGAAGTCATCAGTAAAGCTCTTAAAGAATCCATCTTTACTTCACAGCAATCTGAGCTGGAATTGCTGTGTGAGTACATCTTGATGTAGTTCTCGAGGATGGTACGATCATTCATTATACCCAGAAATCGCTCAGCTTGTTGTTTAAATGCTGCCAGACCCAAATGGGTAGTCGTTGCCTTGGATGATGTATGTAGATATGCGAACAAATGCTCAGCAAATTCACTGTACCGTGGGAATAAATATCTTTCGAATACACCACTCGTTACTCCATTAACTGATTCTTCTTTTTGAGCACGAGTAACCAGTATCTATAGATTACATTAATGAACATTAAAATAACGATTACTTGTTATCATAATTCATATTACATTAGTGCTATTATAGCATGTTTCATATGACAAATAAAAGAATAATAAAACTATCAAAACAAAATCCTAGTTACCTTAGCTAATCTATCAAGGGGTACGAACTGCGTGTGAGCAGTATGTTCAATGTCAGCTCCGGAAGCACTGCGAGACATAACTTTCTTGTTACCTTGACTAAGTGATTTTTCTTGAGCATTATTTTGAGCTTCACTAAGAGAAAAAGGTTTCTTCCCGGTCGTACCACTGCTTCGCGATACCTGGTTACCCATTTTAATTACTGTACCCTCCTTGACTCCTGCACTGCTCCACGACGTCGTCAACGTCCTCGTCGTACCATTTGTATTACCACAAAACGACACAACAAAGACGACGTGTACGACACACAATACAACAACGGCGACGACGAGGACGGCGGCGATGACGACGGCGACAAGGATTAACCGATCTGGCGATGTTCATATACCATTGAAATTATATAGAATAGCCTCTGATCTATAAAAAATGGATTGCGAAGGCTTCGGCTAAAATGAGTATCTATTTCGTAGGCGCTGTAACCGCATGTTTATTATTTTACACTCGGGTCATTTCTAGATGTTATGTCCCGGCCTGGTGACAAATAACGCCATCTCGATCTAGCGGCAGGTTTGAATGCAATATTAAGGTAGAGACACAATTTCCCTTGTGGATCAGATTCCAATACATCCAGTTGTATAAATCATCACCATCAGCTAGATAAAATAGATAAACCCTAAGTAATTTGGAGAAAGTCTCTTGGCCAACGCACGTGCATAAACATTAGACAGCGAACAACGCGGACATAGACCATTTGTTATTACTTTGGCAGACACTCGGTGTAATATATTACCCGAACTACATGTCTGTCAGAGGGTTAAAACACCTAGAGTTTAGAAAAGCCTACATTCCTGGTAATAAATCGGACCACTTGAAAAGATAGCCAGGCTAAGGGAACGTTCGAGCCGAGCAATGACGTTGTCCATGCGCTTCCCATATAAATCAGAAATAGGAGTATGCATGAGTTCTTTGTAAGAAAGAACAAGGCCCAAGACCCTGGGACCGAAGATCGTGGCGCGACGCAGCCTCTCTCCACGGAGGGGATGGGACCCCAAAGTGGTGTGTGTGTATATATGTAGTGTGTATGTAAGTATGAGGAACCCGGAGGACTGTAACCTTTAAGATCAGGAAGGGCAGTTCGATTTCTGGTCTTGAAGGGTTCACGTCAAACGATACCTTAGAGTCTATCATTCAGTAGAGTAGCTTGAATTAGGATAATCATATATAACCAGAACGAATAAAGTTAGTTATAGTGCTCTCCAGTAGCACCTGCATTATTATTTCTGAAACCCTTTATTAACATTTAACAATAAATATCACTGATCGTAAGAGAGTTGCAATCCGATCCGGGAGATTGGACTTCGTTGGAGTGCTCATCAGAGCTTTGGTGGCTAACGAGCCCACCTCGCCAGATTCACGCAGTCGAATCTGCCGCGAAACGATAGTGGCGACAACCAGGACGTCACACAGATGTATATAGGAACTGTGCTTTTCCATAGGTGGTACGTACACTTTACGTAAGGAGTTCATCTTCACCGAGGTAATTTTTTTGTAAAATATTATATATCAACGACATTTAATTGAGATTAATATTTCTCAGATCGAAATGGGAGTGTCAACTGTGCTGTACAATACTTTTTTGAAGCGGACGTCCACCTTCACTGTTACCATCTTAGCCAGTGCTTTCTTCTTTGAACGTGGATTAGATGTAGCCTGTGATACAATTTTCGAGAACATCAACAAAGGAGTACGTTATATTATTTTTGGATCTCATATGAATCTTGCTATTTATTATCTATAGAGTTTTCTCCTTAGTTTTTCTATTTTTTGGAGTCTACACTAGTAGTTTATTTGCAGTACGATGTCCTCTGTGACCATTAGCTAGTACAGTGTTTTTTGTAGTCTCCTCAAAAATTTAATATTTAGATTCTTTGATCAAGAATTGACTTCTTTTAATATACTTGTCTAATTAAATACTTCTTATTTTTGTTTTAGAAACTGTGGAAGGATATTAAACACAAATATGAACAGTAGAGTTAAAGTACCACCACCTAGTTTATAGAATGAATAATATATTTAATCGTTAAAAGTCTGGCAAATAAGCGTACATGTTTATAATAGCCAAATAAAAGGACGATTATCGAAGGTCTGTGCTTTGCCATTTCCGTCTAAGATCTGCAAGGTTGTTGCTCAATTGCCTCTGAGTTTGAAGTCTGCGCACACAAAAGTGTCTCTCGTACTCTTCAAATGCCACGGAGATGCCGCACACTTCACATGGAATAAGGTTCTTGTCTTCAGATTCACGGGATGGAGATTTTCTACAAAATGTACAGTGTGCCTCATACTCAGCAGTTGCTAAAGTTTTATGACAAGTGGTACATTCCATTGTCGAAATCCTCCTAAGCAAAGGTGTAACAGTACGCCATCCACGAACACAAGATGTCTGATGTCGCAAAAGTTCGCTGTTGGTGAATGTGCCATTGCAAAATTCACAAGGTAATAAAGCATCTTGACAGCTGACATTTGTTGAAGGCGAAAGGACATTCACCTTTTGTTTCCATGACGCTGATGGTCCTGGTTCTGGAACATAGTATGCAAAATAAATTGGAAACATCTGGATCTTAACTGGACAAAGTAAATGATCTTACCGTCATCAAGCTTAACAAAGTTATGATTCGAATCCAAATGCAACTGCTTATATTTTAGCATTACAAATTCACCACATTCTGTGCATCGTTCCGTGCGTGTACCACAGTATGCACTATGTACTTCCATGTCTCGGGCTGGTAATTCCAATTCACAATGTGGACAAGCTATCGAACGTTCACGACATTCCTTCTGTGCGTGTTCTTGTAAAAAGCTTTTTCCCTGCACACCTGCTCCACAGTCCTGACAATTGATACTGGTATGTTCACTCTCCAGATGTTCACTTATCTTTTCCTTGGGAACAGGTTCGTTGCACTTGCTGCATCTTACAATACAACGAGTACAATGTGGCAAATGTGTTGCAAAATTTTGCACAGGAACATTTGCATTGCTGTAACAAGAGTAACATCAAAAGATGATAAATCATTATATAAAACTTCATTAGTGAAGTTTATTCTCAGAAATACTATAAATACTAAAGCATTGAGAACAAAGAAATTGATTTGGCAGTGCTATGAAAATTTAAGGGAACAAAGGAAAGAATCTTTCACACCATTTGGTCACGTTGGGCTTGACGATTTCTTTTAGTAGTTTATTTATAGGTATATGCTAAAGTTAGTTATTGTCTAATTGGAGCAAGCAACTATTACAGAAAATCATTATATTTTAAGTCACTTACCAATTAGTACACAGTTTTTCTTCAATATTCATGATTGTTTTAATTATCACAATAGTAATTACGTTAATAACGTATACTAATGTTAATTGATATTATATAAATATTCTTCCCTGCTTGTGGTTGACCTGACGCTTGACGTCGGGACGCAGGCGTCGTCTAAACTGATCCCCGGTAAAGAAACGCGTGGATCATTTCGTCTGACTATCTGATCAAGCTGCTGTCCTAGAATATGTATAAATAGGAATAACTTTGCGGGGGATGTGATTCGCATTTACGTCAGAAATTTAATAAATTCCAGGCCTATAGATAGTATCTCTTATTATTAATCAATTATAAATAATTTCCACTTAATTACTAATAATATTTTCGTCGGTACAAATACAAATCAGAATATTTAGCCATATAAATAAAATTCCACTTCAGCGCCTTCATTCAAAAAAAATCTGGGAAGCCCAGAATTTTGATTACTTTAAATACATAAAATTTCAGTTTGATCTAATTTCTTGTCCAATTTTCCTAGGGAATTTTTTTTTTAAGTATTGCATATAGAACCCAATTCCCATCTAGATTATCCTTTATCTTCAAAGATTATCAGGGTAGTGTAAACGCCATCCGGGTATCCGTTTATTCACGCATTACTGTACGTACGTATGTTCTCCAGCTCGAGGTTTTTCCTCATTCTGTTACGTTCTTGTGATGCTTTGAGGTTTCGTTCGATGAAGTAATTAATACAAAGCGACTCGTTGCACGTTGGCCAAGTATCCCGAAGAAGATCATTCCCGTTCGCTTCGCAGGAAATATGGCAGACGAACCGATGAACGTTGATACAGAGAACCCAATCATTGATATTACGGATACAATGGACGAGCCGTCGAATGAAGAGTAAGTGGATCCTGCATTAGGTTCTTGCACGTCAACGTTAATAATCACTTAGAATGATCCTTAGAGAATTCAGATCATTGGGTGACCTAGGGGTCATTCGAATCTGGGTGTCTTTTTTTTGTCCTTTGGTGATCTTATATCTTATATGATATGCTGATAATTTAAAGAAGTTATCAGTTTTTACATCATCTTCATGTTCAATATATATTCTTTCTTCTTTATTATGCATTTTTTTTACTCTTTTAACTGCTTTCATAATCTCATTCGACTATTAAGCTCCTATTCTCTTGTTAGACATGGTTTTACTTGGGGTTTTTTTGGTCCTTTGTTTGATGATTCTTTCTGTTTATTGCAGTGGGTATTGCTGAAGAATTGGAGATACATGTTTGGTTGTATGATTATTCATTTGCTCCTTTATCCAATAATTCCTCTCCTGCGCTTTCCTAACAGTCTAATGTCTTTAAACAGAATCGATAGGACTTTTAATTTATCGTAAGTCATTGGCTTATATTAAAAGTTTGTGTTCTCGAGAATTTCAAAGATTAGGATGTTAAACTTTTAGTTTGACTTTTTTTTTGGTATCTTGCTTTATATGTTTCTTGCTGTTATATTAAGTATCTTATCATTAATGCAATTTCTATTATAATTATTTTAATTTTCAGATTGGCCGAACTGAAGAAGGAATCTGCTAATCGTTTTTATGCAACGAAAGAATATAAGAAAGCATTAGCTATTTATAACGAAGTTATCGGTATTTACTTTTTTATCATTTAGCATTGCAGCATTTTAAGTAACGTTAATATATCATCATATGATTTTTCAGAGCTGTGCCCTGACATTCCACGCTACTATGGCAACAGAGCTGCTTGTTATATGATGCTTAGCCAATACAGGGAGGCTTTAGCAGATGCCAAAAAGTGTATTGAATTGGACCCAAAATTCACTAAGGTGGGTAACGCAATACACTATCTTCCTTTCCCTTCATCTCAGGAAGTACAAATAAATATGATATTTCCATGTAGGCATATGCAAGAATCATAAAATGCTGTTTGATCCTTGGTGATATAATTGAAGCAGAGACCACCCTTAAAAAATTAAAGGAACTAGAGCCAGAAAACACTAACATTGCTACTGAACAAGCACAACTCGAACACATACAGAAATATATGAAAGAGGCAGAGGTAGCATATGCAAAAAAAGATTTTCGCAAGGTAAACTTGTTATAATTTCTATGTAAACTCACATCTTTAGATACTATATTTATTATGCAATACTTCATACAATAGGTCGTCTACTGTATGGATTGCTGTTGTAGTATAAGCAAAGTATGTCCAAGATTTAAGTTAAGAAAAGCAGAATGTCTGGCCATTCTGGGCAGATACCAAGAGGCCCAAGAAATTGCAAAGTTAGTATAATGAAAAAGTCATTTTCAAATATTTTATAGTGTTTACTTGACATTAAATTAACTTCTTCGTGTTGTTATGCTTTCCAGCGATATATTACATATGGATAAACAAAATGCCGATGCAATTTATGTACGAGGCATGTGTTTGTATTATCAAGATAATGTCGACAAAGCTTTTACGCATTTTCAACAAGTACTTCGCCTTGCACCTGACCACAGCAAGGCACTTGACATATACAAAGTAATTTGAATAAATACTAATGAACACAGCAAATGATTTTCTTTTGTAAGTTGAATGATATTTACTTATTTACTGTTTTTCCTTCTCTAGAGAGCTAAATCACTGAAGCAAAAGAAAGAGGAGGGTAATGCTGTCTTTAAAATGGAACGCTATCAGGAAGCATACAATCTTTATACAGAAGCACTTAAAATTGATCCTCAAAATACAATTACAAATGCAAAGTTGCACTTTAACAAGGCAAACGCAGCGGCAAAAGTAAATTATTGATTCTAATATGGAATACTAAATATTTACAACACCATTTTTTTGCAAACTGTTATAAACTTATCTTTTGTTACCTTACAGTTAGGTAGACTGAACGAATCGATAACAGAATGTACAGCAGCTTTGGAGCTCGATGAAAATTATTTGAAAGCTTTACGCAGAAGAGCTGCCTGTTACACGGAACTTCAGCAGTACGAAGAAGCTGTTCGTGATCTTGAGAAAGCTTGTAAAATGGATAAGAGTCGTGGTACGTTTAACGATACGTTAATTTTACTCCAATCGATTCTTTTTGGCAAATTTTAACAACTACGATTGTTATAGATAATCGACGGCTTCTGTGGGAAGCGAAATTGGCACTGAAAAAATCTAAAAGAAAAGATTACTACAGAATTTTAGGAATTGACAAGAACGCATCCTTAGACGACATAAAAAAAGCTTACAGAAAAAGAGCTATGATTCATCATCCAGGTATAATAACTTATATTATTATTATTGTTATTATCATTCAAAGAATTTTATTATAAACTTATCTTAATTACTCCCTCTTAACAGACCGTCATGCGAATGCTTCTGAGGGCGAGAAAAAGGAACAAGAAAAGAAATTCAAAGAGGTTGGGGAAGCGTACGGCATTCTGTCTGATCCCAAGAAACGTTCAAGATACGATAATGGACACGATTTCGATGGCGGTGACGGCGGTGATGGCGGTATGAATGGTAATTAGACATATTTAATATTATTTTACTATAATATCTTCTTCTTTTGTATTGACACGATTCTTTTCTTGACAGATATAGATCCAAACGCGATGTTCCAATCGTATTTCGGACAATTCGGCGGTGGCGGCGGTGGTTATCAATTTCAAGCCGGCGGTTTCCCGGGCGGATTTTCATTTCAATTCAGTTAAATTGACGTTCATGAAGAATTCACGGAGAAGAAGTAGCTTAGCGGAGTACACGACAAGGATTCATCGCTTTACTCCATTATTTATAAACATGTACTCCGATATCATAAGTTCGACATTCGGTAAAACTTACAGAAATATGTGCAAGCTAGTTTACCTATAGTTTTCCGCGAGACCGTGAATATTAAAAAAAAAAGTCATTCTAATTAACTATGATGTATTTGAATTCATAATGTTTAAACATATTTATACCCTCTATAACGCAGTCTAATCTTCTTCGATGTTATCCAAAGCAACAAAGCATTTTGTCAAATCATTGTGTCTATCGAATGGTAATACTTCTGCGTTTAATGAATTTCACTTGCCATAAATAAATAAAATACAATACGAAGAGTTCAAGACAGCCCTCTAAAATCATGTATTATTATTACTGATACTTTATCGAAATTCTTGTTTTTTAACAGCCTAATTTACTGACTGACCTTTCGTTTTATAGTCATTAATTTTGATTATCAGCTCTAGCAAATCCGTTTATATCGTTATTTCGAGTAATTATTCAATATATTTTTAGTGTCCTATGTATACAGTAGCAATTGAGTAGGATTTTGGTATCTGACATTTCGGTGTAACCTTAGTATAACCGGATCCGCTAGGGAGGGCAATGATTCAACAGAATGAATCATCATGAGGTGATTTGACCTGTGTTTTATTTTTTTTTTTTCTTTGCAATTAGTGTCCTAATCCGTAGAAAATTAGACTGAGATTACATAGTGCTTTTATATGTGGTCCTCTGTAGGTTGTACAACTTGCAGGAAAAATCTAGGGAATATCGTAACCTTCGATAAATCGAAATTGTAGTTTCCCCTCTAGTGTTTTACTTACTATTGATTTATGTATACATAAAGGTAGTCTTGCCATTACCAGCTATTACAGAGATACTGGAATTGTTTTCTTTTATTGTGCTTTATTGCAATAAAGATATTTGTAATTGGCATAATAATATTAATTGATTAAAATGGCAGCTGAAGAAACCTCCTGGAGAACACAAGCCTTTCGGCAAAGTGTTGTTGCAAAAATGTAAGAATTCTTTGAAATGAGCAAGTATAACCTGGGTTTTAACATTTTTTTTGTTTTGTTTTACATGAATGAAATATTTAATGCAGAGATGAGGCTGTTCAGAAATCAGGAATGCCTACTTCGAAGAACAGTACAGAAATGGAGAATCATGTTTTCCAAAAAGCTAAGACAAAGGTAAATACATAATAACTCACTTAAATGACATATGTACTAATTTAAAACAACTTTTACTTATAGGAAGAATATTTGAGCTTTGTGGCCAGACTGATACTTCATGTTCGAGAAATGAGTAATAATTTAGTATACTAACTTTCATTATCATACAAATATTGCATGTTAATGAATAGTTTACGTAATTTGCATTGCATAGATTCGAAGAAAGGTGGTGGAGGTATTGCACCAGGTGCTGGTGCCACAGGAGGTCAAGGTATGCCAGATCCAATTGGTGCACTTCAAACTCTTGCTCGTCAAGGGACAGGAAATAATCAAATGATGGGAATGGCAGGACCTGGAGCGCAGGGAATGGTTCTTCAACCGCCTTCAAACACTGCTACAAACTGTAAGTTTGTATTTCTTTTTGATTATCATGTATACATATATAGATATATATTTTCTCCTTTTTCATATCACTTTATTTTATATAAAAGATTCATATGTTAATTCCAATCCTTCAATTTTTAAATCATTCCCAACAATCTTTGCTCTTGTGCATCTTAGTCCTGTAAGAGCCACATTTTGATGCTATTCTGATTCAATAACCTCAAATAATATTTCAAATTTGAATTGTACTTAAATGTCCGTTAGTCTTGCATCAAAACAAAGCATCAGCTCGTTGTTTATCTTCTAATCAAAATAAATACAGCACATTTCAAGCAATAGGTCATGTGCGACAAATTCGACCATTCATATAACCTTGAGCACAGCTTTACCATATTATACTATATATACGGATAAAAAGGATTCGTATAGTTCGCGAATGCGTAAGCGGTGCGTAGTAACAGGACTAAGAACAGCGGAAAATGAAGAAAGTTGACGAAATATATTACGCGGTGTATCCCACTTCTTCAGAAAGTGAGCCTTATTATGAATCAGATAGTTCAGAAGCCAGAAGAAGTTTACAGCAATCACCTTCCCACGCCGAATTTTATGAATATCTTAAAAGAAGGGAAAAAATGGAACATTTACATGAAGTATGGAAGGACACTATAAAATCTCCTGGCTTCAAAGAGAGCATTGAGACTTCCTGTGATATGCAAGTGCGCCTGAGTAATGAACGTGTACAATATAAATATATACCAGCCTGCGGCAATGGTTTCTATTACTTCAGGATTACTTTTGTTTATGTAAAACTTTTACGTAAATGGATTTTGAGTCCTGGACGATGTCGTCTCCCAGGTAGGATGACGCTACAAGGAAAAATGAAACATGGAACACTAAATCCTCTAAGCGAGAGGGTAATGAAGTTGCTAGAAAAAGTTCGCCGGAAGATTGATATCTATATGAAGAGATTTATGTATATTCAAAGTTTTGTTGATGATTTCATTAAGAACTATTATAATTATGGTGAGATCGGAGATGACTTGGATCTAAAGGAATTAACTATTGTTCTTAAAGAAAAAGCTTGGCCTGTGGGAATTGAAAAAACCTGCTGGCGTGACAATATTCATCTTTACATAACACTGGATGAAAATTATGTGGCACAGGATGTCACTTACAAGTATACACATCAGAAAACAGCGAGTCCAACTTTAATACATAATTGTAAACTTAAATTAGAGAACAGACTCAGAAATTTCTTCTCGTTTCAACTTAAAGAAGCTTTTCAAAAATTTATGGGTCAGGAGCAGGCTTCTTCAGATCAAGAATAAAGTTGATATTTGGAAAAGGGAGATTTATTGGAAGAATATATATGATTTTTTTGTACAAACATTTATTTGAAATGAAAATATGTATATTTAATTTATTATTTAAACTCTCATTGTTAAATGTTACGAAAAGAATTAATTTGCTAATTATTTTGACGATTGTAATGAAAATTGATGGACTTTTCATTTGGTCAGTGTTGCAAACATTGAATCAGCGTCCAGGACAGGCGATGAATATGCCTGGCATGCAGAATAAGATGCCAGGAATGGGCATGATGCCAGGGCAACCTAATGGACCCATGGGGCATATGGGTCCAATGCAGGGGATGCAGGGTGGTCCGGGAATGTTGAGTCAAATGAATCAAATGGGTCAGGGAAATATGAACCAGCAAATGAATCAAATGGGACAAATGGGTCCTGGTCAAATGGGACCAGCGCAGATGCAGCAAAATATGCAGAACCAGATGCAGCCACAGATGCCAGCGCAAATGACAAATCAGATGGGAGGTCCTATGACTGGTAACATGCAAACTGGTATGCCACAGCAGATGAATCAAATACCACAACAAATGAATCAAATGGGCCCTGGGCAGATGGGTCCCGGTCAAATGCAACAACAAATCAATCACATGCAGCGCAAGGTTTATATTTAATTGTCATTGAAAATCAATCTAACCCCTTACTTATACGTTTTATTAATAGAATTCTAAATTCAGCCTGGTGAGATGATGAACACTGGATTTCCTGGGCCCAGAAATGTAACGCCCAATCAGTTCCTTCGGCAAAGTCCATCACCTTCTGCTCCAAGTCCTGCTGGTCTCGGTGCTCCGTCCAGGTGAATATAATTTTGCATCTATATCGATTCTGTGAGACTTGCTGAATGATTGTTTTAATAATTGTAATTACTTATAATTCTCAGCAATCAAATGGTAGCATCACCAGCTTTGGTACCTTCTCCAAGTCCGCAGCACGCAATGATGACGAGTCAGCAACGTTCTGTAGGCATGGCACCGTCTCCAAGTAGTTCTTTGAATACTCCAGGAGGTGTTGGCGCTACTCCAAGTCCTTTACAAGAAGATCAGGCGTATAGGGACAAAGTTCGTCAACTCAGTAAATACATAGAACCACTAAGGCGAATGATAGCGAGGATGGCTAACGAAGGAAGTACGTGAATGATTCTTCAAAAGGTAACTGCATCTCATAATTCATGTTTTCTTTTCTTAACTTAGACGTGGACAAGCTTAGCAAGATGAAGAAGCTTTTGGAGATACTCTCAAGTCCAAGTAAGCGTATGCCCCTAGACACATTATTGAAGTGTGAAGTGGTGTTGGAGAAGCTCGACTTTAAACGAGCGGATGGCAGCGTTGGTCCACCAGTAACTACAGTAAAGGAACATCACTTCTTCAGTCCACTTCTCGAAGCAGTCAGTACTCATCTTCAGAGTCCTGTAGCTAATCATACACTCCAAAGAACATTCGGGCCCTGTCTGGAGGCCTTATTTGGTCCAGAAATAAAGTATGCACTTTTTAAATTACAAGATGTTGCATATCGTATCGTACATTACATTGGTAACAATTTCAATCGTTAATACCAATAGATGTCTACCACCTCCATTAAAGAAACAAAAATTGGAAGAACCATCAAGCGAGATTCCTGACGTTCTCCAAGGTGAAATTGCCAGACTAGATCAGAGATTTAAAGTAAGTAACATTTCTATGAAGCGTGGCAAATAATAATTGTTCTAGGTAAAGCATTTCTTTTTTTGTTTTTTTAATTAGGTAAGCCTAGATCCTGCCCAACAAACTGGTTCAAAGTGCATTCAGCTAATATGTTGGCTAGATGATCGTCATTTGCCATGCGTTCCACCGGTTTCTGTGACTGTTCCTGCAGATTACCCTTTGACCCCACCTCGGTGTGTCATGGCACCACACGAATACGCCACTGCTTTCCTATGCGCAGTGCAAAAAGCCCTCAATGCCAGAATCACGAAATTACCCAGACGTTTCTCAGTATCGCAATTATTGGATACTTGGGAAATGAGTGTGCGACAGGCCAGTGCACCTACTCAGACACCGGTAACGGCAAGTACTGTACTAATGGGACTGTAATTCTGAAACTCATATACATGATTTTTTGACGGATCTACAAAATGATTGTATTATATAAAGATCATTGTATAAGATAACACGTTGAAATATAATTTTTCAAGTAATTCACCTTTTAGTGTACACTGAAAAGTTTGTTTTGGAATTTCTAAAAGGAAGAAAAATCAGAACTGTATTTGGATATTAAAAAATATACTCATTGCAATATATAGCGCTGAGAGAAATACATTTATTTTATGGAATAACAAACACTATAAACATTACTCTTTATATTTAATATTATATACCAGACGAGGTACTCAGCATGTTAAATGTATAATTGGAATATCTCGTCAAAGGATACCAGCGATTATAATTCGCCGTTCAGGAGTTTCTTGTCGAACAAGAACTCGCCCAGGGGTCCATGAGTGGCCATCATCTTGCCGAGAGTAGAGATCTTTCCGGCAAGATCACGTTGTCCCTTGTATTGCTCGTCAAGGAAGTCGGCAGTAAGATAATCAACCAACTGTAAGATAAATGTTCATTTAGTTTCATAATTCCTTAATCAAATCCTCTTCGATAGTGCAAATATTTGCTTATTGTCAGTTACAGTAATTGAGTCTTACATGATAATCATTAAAGGTGCTAGTCTTGGGAGCTTCGCAGGTCTGGATGATGTCGCGAATATTTCCAGTCACGCGAGCTTCCAAATTAAGAGCATCGCTAAGTGCCTCAACACCGGTGCTCCATTCCTCGCGAATAGGTCTCTGTAAGATTTCAATTGAATACGTATATTAAAAAGGAAAATTATCATACACTTGATATCATAGGTTATCACACGTACCAGTGGGAACTTCAAGAGTTTGCTCACGTCACTGGTGAGCTGACCACGCATCAGCAAATATTCGATGATCTTAATGGCGTGTTCGCGCTCCTCGCTGGCGCTCTCGATGAAAAGTTTGCTGAATCCAGGACGATTAATGGAATCGCGGGCGAAATGAGCACCCTGTATGAAGGAGAACAAATGATTTACATCGAAGAGTATTAATTGAAGCGTGATGTGGAATTTTAGTTCGTACCATAGCAAGGTAGGTCATAGCAGCTTCAATCTCATTCTTCACCTGGGACTCCATGGCCTTGATACAAGGATCTACCATATCCAGCCATGCTGTTGGAATATCGGCAGGTTTCAGAGTACCTTTAAACATTCGAGATTCATTGTATTAGAACAGTCTTGCTTTGAGCAAAGGAAAGAAAAGGATAAATAGAGAAGGGGATAATATCAAGGAAAACATATTGTTATTGATCATTTGTAACAGCACAGCAAGTCTGTAAATGATGTCAAGGTCCATTAGATTGGTTCATGTGTTCATGGCCAGTTGCTCCGAAGTGATTGGTACTTTTAATTCCTATCAAAAATTTTTTAAAATTATTCGAAGCCTAGTAGCAGTTATCAGTTAATACTTTAATCTCATAAAATATTCCAACAAAGTAGAACGTGATAAATGGTGGCTGTTTTTTCTTCATAAATCTATTCCACTCAAAGCAAACGTGTTATCGGTCAGGTATCGATTATATCTTAAGTATATATCTGTAAGCTTAAATGTTGCTAACACGTATAATTTAATCCTACTATTATCTATTTAGAAGTAATTATTGATCAACTTGAATCGATCAAATAGTCATGGGAAGTCAAAATCTATTTGATAGATGACTAAATTTCTAGTGAAATTTCAATTCCAAGAATAGAGATATAGAAAATAGGATGAACTTTGGAGTTTGTACTGAATCTATAGTCTGTTCCTTTTATGTGTGATTTAATCCCTCTCTTATCTGTTTTTGTTATCAATACACATATAATGAGCCAGCTGTTGCTATGTAATGTGGGCGGTGTTTAACTAAAGTGAATCATACAAACACACTATATTTTGAAAAGAAATATTTGCTTGAGAAAAATAACCACTAATTCATGGATGTTGCCAGTCAGGATGTAATTGACAATAAAAAATGTATTACAACAAGGAAGAAATTACTCTTAACTCATGACAATATTCAGGCATTCTAGAAATTCCATGTACGAGCAGTAGTAACCTATCTATTAAAGATTATTCAAGTTTTAATTGAAAGACTGATAGTTCCTCTATGCTATAGACAAGTCACGTTTTTACTGATTGCAGTGAGTGATAATTTCCTTTGTTCAGATAGCGAGGCTTCATAAATCATCCTGGTATAATAGAAATAGCAAATATACATTCTCTCGATGAATGAAACTTGGCAAGATGACAAGAGTGGATTATTGTATAACTAATCACATTGTTTGTCCAAGAAGGAAAGTACTTAACTATTCTATTGTACAAGTATGGATTTTTGTCCAGCAATGTAAAAGACAAAAATAAGAAAATAAGAAAATATTAAGCCCTAAATTTGGTTTCTGCGATTACTAATAACGTGATCAATGCCAGAAAAAACAATTTTCAAAAATAAATAGTCACGTTGTTGGATGTGCGCATTCTTATCGGAATAAATAAATGATCATGTTCACGCGTTACGATCCAATAGAAGGGTCATGCGGTCGTTGGAGCAACAAAAGTCTGAAATTCATGAATCCAATGACGCTGCCAGGGCTGTACAAGAAATTCTTACTGTACATCGCAAAAACCTTAAAATAACGTTATGCTCTTACAACAATGATAATCACATTTCATCATATTTCAACAATCACCAGAGGGCCATACCGAGTAGATAAAAAAAGTGTAATGTTCAATACAAGCCGCAAAGTAACATTTATATACAAATTAAAAAAAAAAAACTAAATTCCAGAAATGCGTACAATCAAATCAACTAAACCGGATACAAAAATCATATTAATTTTCAATATAAAGTATTAATTCTCTCCCAAACATATTCCGTTAAAATAATCAATTAAAGATTAACTTGACGTACGCAGTGATTCTACGCCATTGCACCGACATTATCATTCGAGTACTGCGTGTTGAATTTCACAACTACAAGATAGTATGTCGTGTAACTAACAATAGAAGACAATTATTAAATTATCAGGTTCGTACGGTATATACAAAAATAACAATATACTTACATTTGAGCCCGTCGGCAGCAACGAAGCTAACGCAGGTCAAAGCAAAAAGTGCAATACCACAGACTAGTTTCATGATGTCTCGTGAAATGTAGCAAGGTTATGCTTGATGAGAAAAGGAAAAAAATCAAAAGATATCGGTTGAAATTCTTGACACAACAATGGTTCTCTTAATCGTCTCGTATCGAAGCAACCTTTATACACACTGGCATAGAAGGCTGACTTCTACAAAGCTCGATCAGATAATAACGTACGACTAAACGTTCCAGCAAGCCATCGGCTACTTAAAAACAAAGTACACTGTTGCCCGATGTACACTTTACGATCATGTCCTCACTTCTTGTTCACAGAAGTGTAGTGGGGCCAAGTGGGGACTTCTGTGCTTATACCTTCTTATACCATCTACACCGAAATGGGGGTAGAAGATACGCGTGGATTGGTGTGGATTCTCAAGAGTGGACTCGAACTTTCTGCGCAATTTTTAATGCGCATGCGCACTACTAACCAGCTGACTTCTACTTGACTCGTGGAATATCTGATCGTGAAACTTCATTGTTTGGCAGAGCGTCGAAGCGAGAGTATTCACGCTATTTGCTAAGCACCATCCTACACGAAAGGTACGTAGGTTTTACTACTGATATTACGTTGGATTTATCACAATTGTTGTAGGTACTGTACTTCTTTGCCTGTTACCAATCTGTAGTTGCCGTATGACACTGTAGAGTTTTGGTTTTTATACAGATTGTTTTATGAGAGAATTTGCTTTTGCGACGTAGAAAGTTGTTTCTGATACGTTACGTCCTACGCCACTGCGTCTTGATAACTGTAATGGCTGGCCAGGGGTGTCACAAAAAGTCCTCGTCTTTTTTGTTTGTTAAGCTGATTATCATTAGAATTGATTTGGTCTTTTGATTTTTAAATTGGCGATTATTCTTATAACGTTGATTTAATTCAGGTTTTTATTATGATTTAAGTAAGGTCATTAGGATTCTTTCATTTGTTTGTTTCATGCAACAGCGCGTAATACATTACTGGATAGTATTAAGTCATTTTTTAAAATTTAGTTTACCGTGGCAATATTAATCGATCTTTGTGTAGCTAATTCAAAATTGGATGCCGACGCATGAGTGGCGCCTATTATGATGAATTTTTCAAGTTGCAGTACACTGGTCAATTACAGGAACATTTACTTTATAGTATTCGTATACTAAGAATTGCAGTGATGGAATATTTTGTGGTTTCGTTTAACATTGTTGCAATGAATATAAGAGTCTGGGAATTATTCTTCATGAAATTTAATCAATCACATTATGTATACTAATTAATCTGGTAATATATATTATATATACTTACTCTTAACAGCGTAGAGACTAGATATGCTGGAGGAAAGTATACTCGTTCTGAATGATCATTAACGAAACGTTATGTTCTGCATAATCGAGTGAGCTAAAATTTTGAAGGAATATTTTCCTCACAAAATAAATAATCTTTTACTTTGGATTAACGATGCTGTGGTTACAAAGTGATAAGAGAAAATAGATGGTATCGAACTGATGCTGAAGGATTTGATCTCTAGATAAGCATACGTGATATGCATGCAATCTGTGATAATCATATATATGTAGAGTTTTTATCTTTACATTCAGTTTAGACATTGTTGTTATGCTATTGTCTTTTATGTCTTGTCTGACGAATGTACGTATTTCTTTGTTTGAAACTTCCAGAAAGTTTCATGTATACAAATAGCTGTGTCAATTGTCTTATATAATTAGTAGAGTACATTAGAGAATATTTGTTGTGCGTTAGAACAGTATTATCATGAATTTCCATGGAAAACAAAATGATAATAAAAAAATATCATTGAGTCAAGTATTCGATTTACCCATGACTTGTAGCTGGCAGTAGGACAAAACTTTCCATATCTGTGATAATATTTAATCTCATTTCTTTGTCTATCAGCCTGACGATGAGATCAAACTTTGTATGTACACTGATCACATGTTGATTATTAAATAGCCCATAACTATCCTAGTACGCAGTCCTTTCTGAAAGATTCTATTTCTAATCTTATAATATTATTGAGAATTTTTATGTACCTATGAAAGTTAACTGGGTGCTTGACAACAGCTTTGTCCCTGAATGGAAATACATTCTTTCGCGTGTTCTTACTTATCAAAATTAGAGAAATCAAACTGATTTAGTTATGAGATTTTATTAATTCCTTTTATCACTGATTATACACTGTGGAATATAAGATTGTAGTAGTGTATGATATAATTTCAAGTCTGATTCATCAGATCTTAGAAATCGATGTAATTTTAATGACTAAAGTTCAACAACTAAGATCTACATAGATCACTTTAGTAATAAGACAGTTATGCTATGTTTCAGCAATCATGATTGCAATTGCGATTCTTTCCACATTACTGGTAGCGGCTTCAGCCGAATACTGTTACAATGATGTAGAAGGTGCCTGCAGCTCTAGGCCCCTCAGCACTGGTATGTTAACAAATTAAAGAGTCATTATGTATAGTTTAATTGTATTTGTAATGATATCATGCATTTTTAGATGCCCCACTCCTTGCAAATTGTAATGCCAAGTATGGCTCCTTTGACAGTCTTCAGGCTGACATGCAAGCCTATGCTAATGCTAACATCGAGACAAGCTTCGAATATCTATTGATGTCTACCCACTTTGGAAATTATGAGGCAAATCGAGAAGGTTTCAAAGAACTGTATAGAAAGTTATCAGACAAAGCTTGGGATGACGCAATTGATGTTATTAAATTCATTGCCAAGCGTGGTGGAAGAATGAACTTCAATCAGCTGCCACGATTCAAGAAGAATGTGAGTATTTGAATGGAAGGAAATTATTTGGCTTACTTTAATGATGCGAAACTAAGATAATTTTCATGGGTTTGCAGGGTAAAGAGAGCAGAATTCTGGAGTTGACGGAATTGAACAGCCTGGCCAAGGCTCTGGACACTCAGAAGCAACTTGCCGACGAAGCTCTGCGTCTTCACGGACAAGCGACCCAGCACAGCAAGCAGGATGCTTCTGTGGCTCATTACCTCGAGGAACACTTCGTCGAGGAACAAGCCGAAACTGTACGCAAACTTGCTGGTCACACCAACGACCTCAAGAGCCTCCTCGGGGACCGCGACGCTTCCGTGTCTGTGTTCCTGTTCGACGAGTATCTCAAGAAGACTCTGTAAAATAATGAAAATTCTATTGTGACGGTCTCAAATTTCTATAGATGTTTGTAATTATTCACAGGCTGTTACAAAAATGTACGTTTATATTATGGCGCGGCGTTAATGCCCTATTGTTCATTTTTCAATATAGATATTGTCTTTCGTACATAGCCCAATAAAGCATATTATTTTACCTGTAAACTATTAACTTATTAAATGGCAAGTTTTTCAATGCCCGAATTAGAATCTTATAAAATTGGTTATATGTATAATGTTCCACAAAATTCATTTTGTTTAAAATCATATATGTTTTCGATGTCTTGTTTTATGTCATCTAAGTCCACAGGGCAAGTGATTTATTACCAATGGATAAAAGAAAAACAGAAAATATTCTCTCTTCCCATCATAGAGTGTGCTAGCAACTAAAGGACCTCAACGCAGTCGGTATCCTTGCAAATTATAATCAATTGTATCTCTCTATAGATAACAAATAATTAAACAATCTCCTATACCGACATACGGTAATTTACATATTAGATCAAAACCAAGTACAAAAAGCCATTAACCCTGTGCTGCCATCTTGAAAAAATTCTCTCACGTTTTCAACTACTGACAAATAAATAAAAATCAATCAAAACAGAGCAGTCTCATTCGCTACACAAAAGAGGATAGAAGAGCTAATCATCTCAATCACCCTAAATAATGTTCACACCCTATACCTACAGCACAGTACAGCAATCCTTATATATATAATACAGGATTCAAGTCAATAGGTAAGAGAAAAGCCATAGACAATTGAATAGACCTTAATAATCATTATCTCGTGTCGATTAGTCGCACCTTCATAAACAATGGCTTATACTCCAACGGACAAAGAGCAGGGGATCACCCGCGTCATTAAGGTCGTGCCGCGTCGAAGAATGATCTCGCATCGATCATTCTTCCGTGCTTAAAAGAAAGGGAAAAACAGTGTTCTACTGGCGATAGCGAGTGACGCCTACACTGTGTGTATATGTATATGCATATAACAAAGCCTATACAATAAATATAGTTAAAGAAAAGACGTATCTTATAGACGCGTGAATACGAGAATGATCGCGCACGTAGAAAAGACATGAGGCGATATTATTCGCTGGTATAATTTAAGTCGTTCCCGATTGATAACGGGGCCCGGAGGGCGCGTCATATTTTCATACAACAAAATCACAAAATATGTTGTTGCTCGTTGAGTGAATCGTAGAGAGATGTTATTAAATCGTGTATTATTGCCATCTTTTGTGGGGTCAGTGATATGACGTCATAGGAGGATCACGTGCATGGGGGTAAAGCAAAATAATGTATTCTCATTGGCTGGTTAATCGATCACACCATCCATAACCTTAGTTATTCATTGCGACAGAAATGATTTACTATCGCGGTGAGAAATCGGAAAAATATCTGACGCATTGTTGTATTCGTTTTAATTCTTGAATTTGTCTTCTTTTTTTTTATCGTGTGCGTAATTGCGCTCTGTTATTGTGACAGATGTGACAGATATCTTTTGCAGATTGATACAGAGACTCGCGGTGTGATTCCTATTCGCCATCTTGGAAAGAAAGAGAGGAAGGTGGATGAGGAAAAAAAACGTCAGGAGTGAAAGGAGGACTCGAGGAGATTCCGCATGGAAGATTGTTGTCTGGCTGGAAAGATAATAGAAGAAGTCATGTAGAAATAATTGGATAATGTAAATCGATAACTTTGAGGAGTTAATGCTATCGCGGGTCGTACAGGTCGCCGATGTCGCGTTCAAGATTCGATAAGTGAACAGAGCGAATCGTCTGGCGACCCTCTTGACTTCGCCTTAAAGTTTTCCTAAGGGATGACAATGGAGAATGGAGGAGTAAACCCTAAAAAAAGGATAAAGAAATAGAATGAAGGAACGTAAACAAAAATTTAAACAATAGGGATCTTTGGTTATATATTTTTTTCTATTACTTTCTACTTCTTTAATCTTAATATGTCATTGCTGTCGTCAATCTCGTTGACATCAATGCCCGTGATCCTGCTCTCGTCCGGTCGCCTCCTGGTTAACGTAGAAAACATGTTTTCGTGATCGGGGAAACGCGAATAAAAGTACATTTCTAGAGGCAATAAAACTGATTTTTATAATATTTGTCAAGTGGCTGTTATTGTCGTTTATGTTGTATAAATATAGTCGAGTCTTATCGTGTTTGTGTAATAATGACTACTCTTTTTGTTATTAATTTACTGTCAAATTTTATTAACGTGCATGTACATTAATAATCATTGATCTTATTCATAACCATTTTCAGATGTGACTCCAAAATTCGTCATTCTTTGGTCGCGTGCAAGTACTCGAGTTTCTGATGATTCATCATGAAGTAGCTATTTAAGTGTAGTACATAGATCCATACCTGTAAGTATTTGTATATTAATATACATATATACACCAAGTAATTTAAAAAAATATTTCAAATACTGTAATACATTACCATCGGGCAGTGGAACAGCAGATGGGTAAGCGCAGAAGAAAATAATGGAAGGAAAGATTAAGAGACGTAGGATCCTTATGTAGTATTGGAATACTACAGAGAAGATAAGACATGATTACGTAATCTACAAGAGGTATTCAACAGCGATGAACTTATGCACGAATACAAAAAGGATACGATGATAAATCATCCCTATGCTAATCTACCCCATTTACTGTTACTCGAGTACCTTTCCACCACTTGTCAAAAAGTTGTTGAACCACAGCAAAGAGTGAACTTGTGGACACTCAGTAATATAAATGAAAGTCAATGTGGTTAGTCACGCCAACAAGACATTTGCATCTCGCGACGAAATTCCCTAAAGCTTTCATAGAGGCTTGAAAGGTTTTCGCTCAATTGTTTACACGCCTGCTGTTATTTAAGGGGAGTCGTAGCGTTAAGTAACAGCTAAGGTGAAGGTGATCATTACGTGGTAAACACGATTACGCTATCGAAGTTGAAGAAGGAAAGTTAAGAGAGTCGAGGGCGACTCAAAGAAATTCACAGTCAAAGTGACGGCTGATCGTTGATTCTTTTATACGAAATTGATACCTCCTGACCTCTGACATGCGTCACTAGAACTAGTTGAACGTTTGATATTATACATGACGTTTCCTTTGATTATTCATGAGGATCGATAGACAAACTTTTAAAAGAGTTTTAACGGGAAAGTTTATCTATTCATTGGACTGTCCATGTAAGTACAGTAGCACAGGATAATGGAGGTATGTAATGTACCTGGGAAAGTGGGGCTATTCAGCTTGTAGGCGCTTGTAATTCTTGGAAGATCGTCCTTGGCAAAGAGTGCAGGAGTAAGAGGGATGGTACGTGTGTTCGAGCGAGTTAGAGAGAAACAGATGAAATGAGGAGGAATCGATTTGGTAGCCACATCAGGGAATACCTCAGGGTCGTGTCGAAATTCTCTGCTGACTCGTCGTCGACGTGGCCAGCTGCATATTCGTACGCCTTGTATATACGTGCATGTATATATACGGGTTTACGGGGAAACAACAGGCACCGTAACCCACTTAATGACGACGGATTAATCGCAGTGGGGGGTTCCCCGGAATTCGTGCAGTCATCGTTAAGTCGCTGAGAAAAAGAAATAATTTTTATACAGGGTGAATGCGAAGTTAAGGGCATAAGAACCGGTTTCACGTAAGACTGTGTAGTGGACTGATTTTCGTTAAAGTTTAGAAATACGTTCGATGATCATTGAGAATAATTTGAAGCTCCCTGATGTGTATCGAAGAACGTGTAACTTCTCTTCCACATATTTTGCCTCTTTAAGTACAATTAATAGCGTCAACTTCTTATCTCTTGGATTTAATATTTATAAGCCTGAATATAATCTAATGAGATGCTGCATGCTCCGATCATCGAAAGCTGCTAAAAGTGGCTTTACGATAGAGATGTTTCGGTTAGGTAGAAAGTAAATTATCATAATGAAGATATATATAAATAAATGTCACTCCAGACGATTCCATTAATTAGTTCATAATTATTAAAGACGAATCTTCAAACTTTATCTCAATATTTGACGTAATAGCTAATTTAATAATAGGCTTTTACATTTGTTCCCTTATAAAAAAAAAAAACTAATTAAAATGTCTCTGATACACAATGCTATATAATTGTCATCGAAGTACGTCAAATCCAAGTAATAACAAAATTGCGTAATCCCTCTAATATACATTTATCAAGCAATCGACTTCGCAGGGGTCGATGATAAGAATACATATAAAAATATTGTCGATTCCTCGTAATCATTCGTGACGTCAAATAAATTTGTCGATGTTTATTAAAGTGACCTGAGCCACCTTTTTTTAATAATTAAACTTGCGTTTATGCATGAAAAAATATTATTTAACGAGTAACGCAATGTTTTCATAATTTTGGCTTAGGCGACTTTTATCATCAGTAAATAAGAGAAATTAAAAGTCCCATTGGAATAAATAATTGTAACAAGACCCCCTACGAAGCATAATCGCTCGTCCATATTGCATCATTACCCCCCAGTGAAGTCAGCTCCAAGGGTTATCGTGATTATTATTTAATTATGAATTTTTAATAAAATTATCACTCCTTAATCAACACCCTTGATAACACGTAGGCGTCGTACGATTCCGTAAGGAGTAAGTAACAAACATGTCGATATCATTTCCGTAGTTCATTTTGATTTTCATGACCTCCCGCGGTCACCCTTAGCGACTCCGTCATTACGTCAGACCCAAAGATGTTATCATTTATAAGGTATAGCTGTGTATGTCTTTACTGTCTTACTAATACCGTTTTTGAACGTATCCCTGAACATAGCTTACCTACAAAAAAACGCGGCAACTTCAAGTGGTACGTTTGGACTGAATAACCCGGTATAAAGATTGCCATTTAGCGCATCCGGAATAATCGGGTGAACCGAATGTTTGTGGACGTACGAAAAATAATGAGTATATTTTTTGACGTATAATATTTTTATTGTAATATCTTCCTCCTTTTCTCGTATTACGTCAGCCCGTAATTTTACTTCGTTATCTCCCTTGTTACAGCTACGCCACATTTGGCCTTCTGCCCGAACAATATAATTAGCAGATTTAATCTAGACTGTAATCGTCTGACTTGTCCTCTGACCTACCAACGATTCCACTGATCGATGTATGTTTTACGATTTTTTTTAGTCAGCCAGAACTCGTGACTACCCCAAGCAGAGAGGTCATCATCATCGTTGAAAGATTAATCGTAATATATCAGAACGTTGAACGTTTCCATAAAGCTTATTGATTGGATTATCTGAGCTTTTCCAGGGATGATCATTTTTGCGGATAGACGTGGTCTTGTCGGTAATGATGTAAGTCATTTAGTTTTGTAATACCTGCAAAGATCCTGAAATCCTAAAGCATTGTCGTCATCGTTCATTGACACAGGTACCGTGACGACTTTTACGAAAGAAACAAGAGATTTTCTACTGGGTGGATGAAGTTTGTCGTAATGACGGATGATGACGATCGTCATCGTCGTTATAACGATAATGACAATCAGATGTACGGTCGACGTTTTCGTCAACGTGTATTCGCGAAAATCCAGAGAAAGTAGGTAAGCCGGAGGTCGCAGTCAGGCGAAACGTCAGCCGAATCTTTGGAGGCATCGATGATTCTCGCTGACGGAGCATTTTCGCGCGCATTCGACGCTTGAAATTCGATGACGGTCTTGCATCATTTAACAAGAGTGCGAGAACAATTGTAGGAATAAGAATGCGTACTCTTCAAAACAGCAAGATTATGACAACTGCAATTGCTACCAGTTGGCTTGTCGTCCATCTTCAAATTCGTTCGGATGCCTGATTTTTTTAAGTATTCTTTTTTTTTCGCTTCAATCTTTCCTCCGTTACGAATCAAATCTTCTTCAGACATAAGGTCATTAGCAATTTGAGTGAAAAACTTTAGTACACGGATTGACAACCATTGTGAATCCATTTATTTTGCTTCTGAATCAATTATCCGACTGTATCAGAAAAATGGTCTGCTCCCATCAACAAGTGCTTCCTTAAGGAAAAAAGAAGATTCTCTGACTCCCACGTATCACCGATACCCATCAGTAGATTATTGTATCTCAATTAAGTGATAGGATTGTCTATTACAAGTGATACGTTGCAAAGGGATGCAGAGGAATGACGTGTGATCCAGTGTGCACTCGGTCAGTCATAGCACGGTGGACGCTAATATTAGCGCTGCAACATGGTAACCGCGCTTCGAGCTTATTCCTGGCTCAGCCAGCTGCTTGGCTAGCCAGAGTCAAGGTCACGGCATTATAGAGCAACTTGCTTCTGTCGCATGTACAAACGCGACGCTATATACCGACACCTCCACCTAGACAATCAGACTGCTCAAAGCTCCTTGGCAAGTCGATCATCTTCGTCGACCTTAGCTTGTAACGCGAATAGAGCTTTTTTTATATGCAGATAAGTATATCCACTAGGAATGAGCTATGGGTAAGGTATGTAGTTCGTAAACAAATTTACTAATTTTATAATGATACTGATGACTGTGCCATAATTTCAGGGGTTCGCGTGAGAAATTATCATTAGGCAGCTACGATGACTATCAGCAGGAGATAAAAGAGAAGAGAGGCGCTTAATGATGCTGGGGAAAGGAGCTGAAAATGTCAGGAGTGGACTAGGAGTTGATTTTCCTGTGGCTACGTGGGATTGTTTCTTCTACCCACTGATACAAGTTCTCCGCATCCACAGTGTCCTTGGCCTATCTCTAGAACGTAGGTGAGATGGAGAGTCCACTCCTTCTCTTGGATCCCATGCTGACGCTGTGCCGTGTCCCTAGATTGGAGTAATGGACGACTGGTTTTGCTTGGATCTCTTGGTTCACGTGATTGCACAAGGATTAGGTTATAGGAGAAGATTTTCTCGAAGCTCTTAGGTCACGGAAACACAGTTCCAGTATGATATCATTCTTCTTCTGCGCGGTTACCTGGATAAGTCTGGACTTATGTCAGCTGGTACTGGTCGATTCAGAAGTGAGAGACTGGAGTATTAACGGCGTGGGATTACTTAATCGAAAGTGAGCCGCTGCTAGGCTCGGCCGAGTAACTAGGTCGAGAGTGGCTTGTCGTTACTTACTTACTTACTTGTTCACTCACTGGCTGCTTACCTGGTTAGCTGGTTACTAGACTTCAGAACCCGGGAGAACTGTCTCCCTAAGTAATCCCAGACTGATACCCGGTATTGGATACTGTACCGTCCAAGCAGATCCGCTGACACTATTGACCCGGGACAAAAAGGCTCTGTATTATAATAGAGATGATTTACTTGCTTCTAGATTGATATTAAACTCTGATCGGTCATCAGGGAGAGTATCCAAGGAAGGAAAACAAAAAGGAATCCGTGTGGTATATCAGGAGCGGAAATGCCTGGGAAATTTGGCCTAACGAACTTTGATATTTTATCCTAGTAAATTAAGTTTAGTACACAAGAAGCAGAGAGTCATATAGAGTATGGAATAGCTGAGTAGCTACGTCGTCCCGTGCTGGCAACAATCCCGCAATGTATAATTAAAAGAGTTCAAGGCATGCACCGGTGGCTGTTACAGTGGGCGCGTGGAGATCGCGCCATTTTGTCCGAAGCAGCGTAGTGACGCCGTGGATATCTGTCATTCGCAGGAACCAATTATCAAAGTGATGGATAAATGCATTACTTCAGGACGTTAGCACAGCGACGTTCACCGGTGGAAAACGGTACTGATGTCGATGACGATATATGTCTTAAGGCTGACACGCATGTAACGACCGCTTGCGGAATGCCATGTAAATAGGGAAGAGGAACGAAATAATCAGAGGAGTACGATAGAAGGAGGCGATGCTGACCTTGGCCTTCGGTAGCAGCCAGCGTGCAACTGTCGCCTCGAGCGAATCGCATGTGCAAATGTTGTTACGCCAGCCAACCCAGTGTGTCGAGCGACGGTGAACGCGATGGGGAGTGCTAGACCAGGAGGGCTGACTTCCATGTGGAGCGGCAAAAGTGACAGTCATAGCGATAGTCACGGTATTAGAAGACTATATACTATATGTAATAGCTATTATATAATTTATGCCTGACACACATGAGATTATTCTAGTCGTCTCGAATCCCTTTGTTTAAGCGGATATAAATAATAAACATTTTTTTTTTCTTATATATTGTATATCATGGGACTTTTATGAAAAGGTGCTTTAATTTTTTATCGATTATTTACGATCGAGATACATATCTGTAAGGGTTATTACTTAAATCTTGTTACAGATGATTTATTGAGACTTGATCGATACGATCGGTTTCCCATAGAGAGCCTTTTGTATTTTCGCAATGAATTTCGCGAAGTTCCACGTCGAGGGGCGTCGCGACGCCAACCTCAAAGCACGGTCTCGTGGATGGTGTCGCAAAAGCCCGGTTCATCCAACCCCGGTAATGGCTGTCGCTTTAATAACGATTAAACCCGCGACTCGGTTGCATCAGTACCGAGTGCAACGATAGAATCGCGAATTCATTACGTAACGGTTCACGGTTTGTGATTTACGGTTTACATAGCGGTGCTCCTCGGTTTTTTTTTTGTTCTTCTATATTTAAGCCAAAGTCTAGCCACTAATTAAGATAGTTAATTAGAATTTTTGTTTTATGTAAGAAAGTCCCAAAAATTCGAATCGTGCTTACGTAAAGACCAATTATGAAAATTTACGTAAACATTCGATATAATTTTCATGGCTAATGTACGCGTAGTCAATATGTATAATTCGATACTAATAATTATGTGGCGAAGTTACAGTAATTAAATTAAATTGCCTGTAGCGTTATCATAATCCAAGTACATTATCTGATTTAAATATCTTTAAAATCGTGCTCTTACCGGATTTCATTTTCAAGGATTTTCCCCAATAATTATATCCTAAGCGAAGCTCGAATTTTGAATCCATCGGGTGTTTTATTTTGTTATGCCTATACAATTTTTTCCTCCTTGTCACTTGGGGGAATTTCCCGAGGATATGATGAACAACGAGAATATCCTATAATCGAGGAACAACTGAGGTGTAAATGCTTAAGCTGTGTACACACATAACTGTTTACAATGACTACCATAGGCATTGATTGCATACGTGCAATCACATAAGACACCTTCGTGAATTTCCTATTTGAGGTAAATCAGTCAGTCCGAAGTTTAAAACAAGTGTGAAAGTCCTACAATTCGCATTATTCGCCCAGCTGTATCTTCTCGAGTCTATATTTAAATTCCTTTTTTTTTTTCAAGTAGAAAAAATATGACCGCGCGTAAAAGCGACGACATTACTCGAAGCGTAAAGATGGAAAAATACGTTTGCACGAAGCGCGCTTTTAACGTCCCAGCAATTTAGCGGCGTCGGGAGCGTAAAGATAATGAGTAATTTAAATGCACGGTTCAAACGACACGGCGACAGTGAAGTAATTCAATTTTTCGTCTAAAGTCGCATATAACCTCTCCCAATGGACTTCTGTTAGCTGAAAACGATACAAAAAAAATATCACTGCGTAATTATCCATAAAATCAAAAGTACGTATCATTCTTATCAGTAAAACATTTCATGTCCAATGCCGTAAAAGCCCATGGATGCTTAGTACCATCGTTGACTGAAGAGGTAAATAGACTGAACATCTTATGGGACATAGCGACACGCGAGCCTACGTGTCGCGGACACTTACAAATGGACTTTACCCATTCAAATGCTATATATAGATATATATTCTACATATGAATATCGCGAGACACAGAATACACGGGCATGTCAATTTTAGTTATACTCAATAAAAGGTACAAGGTATCAAGTCACTCGTTCGGCTGGTAGCAAGATTTCTAGATATATTTTAAATAGATAATGATTCTCATGAATAATTTCGTTTGATAAGGAGGTTTCTTGTAAGAAGTCTGCACGTAGCAAACGAGAGTGAATGAGAGTAAGTGAAGTGGTGGCCTCATAATGAAAGTGAAATCGAGGGCGCCAGTGCCGCAGCCCACAAGAGTGTCGATGGGTTCCTCAGAGTGGCGTGAAGCGTACAAGGCGTTTGTTATATATATATATATACAATATATATATATATTGCCAATGTAAGAATAGATATAGTGTATGTAAAAGCCATTGTAATGTGAACGCAGCTTGAATCGCCCACGTGGCGCCGCATCCTGCGGAAAGGTAACGGAGGATCCTGTCATGCAGTCGAGTGGAAAGGCGGATTTATTCTATTTACAAAGACTTATACTTACATGTAAACGATGCCGTTTAATAGCAGTGATTATTTGTACGATTTTATTTTTTTTTACGATTGGTTAACATGTGATTAGACTGTAAGAATGTCTTAGGAAGATGAAAGTAATTCTCGTGATGCGTGCTACTCACGTATTTTTATCATAGCATAGTTTTAGGTTATCTCGTCACAGGGACGCTAAGGGCCTACGGAGTTATCTTGCTGTTGATTTATTATCGTCTTGTTATCGTAGTGACATACATTCACTGCGCTCCGAAGAAGAGCCGTCCGTGGGAGCATCTCCTAGGAAGCATCCTTAGAATTGTTATAAGGAATTTAAGGAGTTCCAGGAAGATCCTATGAATATATAATATATAGATGAACTACTAGAGTAGGACTTTTGATGCGAGCGATTTTGGAGTGGCTAAAGAATTAATAATAGCAATATGTACGCCTAATATACTCCTGGAAATTGTGAGATTGGAGGTAAATTAAGAAAGCAGAAAAATGAAAAAAGCAAGAAACTCAGAAATCAAGAAACGAATTCGTGTTATTGACGACCGATGAAGATGGAGCTTAATGGGGTCTTGTAAGGAGTGACAGAGACAGAGGTATGTATTCCGCGCTCTTAGCTGCGCGAACTTTCACTTTTTTCACCTGGCTTCCCACCCCGCTTTCATCCTCTCGCGTGATTGGCTCAACTTTCTCCCACCACTTTCCTTTCTAACCCCCACCATACGTCCTAACTACCAATGGCCCTTGTACTTTGTTCATCTCTCTCGCACTCCTTGCCTCTCAAATATGGCGGATCGTTTTCTTTTCTTTATTAGCTTCGACTCCCTTATCCCTTCCACTTCGTCGACACTTCTCTTTACCCGTCAGTAACTCCTTATATAACTGACACCATTCCGCTAGAGTAACCGGGACAAAACACAACTGATATAATACCGAAAAACTCATTTATCCCATGCATTACATATATACGTATACAAGGAAGACTTCTTTTCATTAATTTTACAGGCGACTAATACTACCGACGGGTACATACCATATTTTAGTGGATCTTCGTGACGCTTCATGGCCTCCATTTTGAGATACGGCAATAGAGTGTACCGTGTATAGACTTGAGTTATGTCCTTTTACTTATATGTACGGTATCCTAAATTTTTCATTAGATTAGGTCAGGCACGATTAAGTCAGGTCAAATTTCCTTAAGCACTCGTTAACGTAGCTGCTTAATTGCGACAATTAGTCGCGTTATGCAAACGCAGGAATCGCCCGTTGCGAGTCTCTTGCGAATCTGGAGCGGAATCGACGAGCGTTTATTGCGGACGCCGGATAAAAATCTATTTTGTAATTTTCCCAGGTCGCGTACGACGACGATGACGTCCTCTGTCCCCGCGGCGACCTCCTCTACCTACTAGATTTCCATAGCGAAACAAAAGACGCTATGTTAATAAAGTCGCAAATTAGGTAAGACTTTTAATTATTATGACAGATAGGGCCTTTGGCATGTATTAGAAAGATACTTCGATCGATATACTGATAATTGTTAAGGATCCAATTTTTGGGATAGAATTTATAGTTAAGGTTATTACATAACATTTCCTTTTCCAATGAATTTTAATGCCCAACAATCGTATAGCTTTATTATGCAATTTATTCGTTATTTCTATTTCCGCCAAAGGCGCTGTTCCTCATACATCCACTTATCCCAGCCTGACACCATCCTATTGTGTTTGATAATGCACAATGAATATTAACAAATAAAAGGTTAATGCTATTGGCTATTAATTGTGCATCGCTTGCAAATTTACTTTCGCGCCACCTTCACGCGAGACTGAGAACTATTCAATAGAACCGAAGGAGACCTTTTATTACGGGCCTGACTTCACACTGGTATATCCGTACGGTAATATCCTGCGAATATACTCTAACCATATCGCGTTGATGTGAATAAGCCTCACGTCACTAAATCACGACGCATTTAATTCGCTTAACGGAATTATCCCAGGAAGCGAATCGCACGTTGTGTATGGAGCCTAATCGTGTACGAGCCTATTATGTCAGTCGCGATTAAAATCATACTGACCCAATTTTCGAGCTCTAGTGTCAGCTCTACCGGGTGTCTTGGGCAATTAATAATAATCGTACGATAAAACTGTCAACCGTGCAACGATTGAGTGAATAAACAAAAATATTTGTTTATTGCTACAAATCATTTTTTTATTATTTCAAAATTGTCTTTTTCTTTTTCTTAAGGCACAAGTTTTTATTCAACTTTCCATGTTTTATCTCCCTTATTTATTTTTTATTTTTTCCAATGGTGACAACAATTATTGACATCCTGTACACGTTTGTTTCTGGGGCAAACTGACTCTGTTTTGTTTCGAATATCTCGTCGCGTCTAGTTATGAAGCAAACTAACTCTTGCCGATTAGTCAAATATACGCATTCTAATCCTAATAAGATCAGAGCTTAAGGCTTACACTTGGGAGATTTATCGATACCGATCTGACGTTCAATTTAGGTTAAGTCTTATTGCTAGTGTTGTTATCGATATCTAACATTCAAATGACACAGTGACATCGACAAGTCCAACAAAAAAAATGGGCCTGGAAGAGGATCTGTTAGAAGTTTATATACCATATGTCACATTTCAAATTTCACCCACTAAGTGACCTTTGATTTAATACGTTAAATATCTATCGCTATAAATCGCGATGACATTTTGAAAATCCTTCCCAAGACCCATTCGATTGACCCCAATGGTGCTATGCGTCTAAGGCCCAAAACATCTGACTTAATTAAACGAATAACCTAGTGATATTAATTGAAGACGCGACTGTATTAAACGTAATAGCTCCATACAGATTCAACGCAAGAAGACCCTTGAGGAACTTTCTCGTCATGATGAGAACCGAATCAGCTCATATGGTAAGGCCCAATTATCCGCGTACATTCATCGGATCAATGGGGACTTGTGCAATATAAAAAGAAATATTCAAACTTCATTGGTTGAACGATTTAATGGTAAATCTAGGAAAGAAGTCCTTCGGATGAAAAAGAAGGACAAGACCCACTGAATACTATGGGGCCCTATAAAAGAACACGAGGCTAGAATAATGATGATAGAAAAAAAATAAAGAAACTATCTCGTAGGTGTTGGGACCACCATGGTTAGTTTTTCTATACTTGTACTCATCTAACAAGGCCCAAAAACCAGAACCGGCGTATTCACACTTGCATGCTATTGCTGGTGTTCAACGGGGCCTTACTGTAGGTATACTGGGACTCACGATGTATTCCAACAGTGCACATTCAAATGTATGCATTTATCATTCGTGGAGGAGGAAACCTTCTATGTTGGTACTTTGGCTTTGTGTGATACCGCTCGTGTAAACGTATATATGTATATACATAGAGAGGATAGAAGTACCAACTGGTGGGGACAAAGTGAAAGTGAGTCGAGCATTGTTTAGGAAGCCTCAGCAAAGTCAGTGGTTCTCAGATCCTAGATTCATAATAGATACACGTAAATATAGTAAAGAGAGTGGAATTTGGCGAGTAAGAAATTTATCCTAGAGGCTCTAGCTGGTTAAGGATTCCTAACGATTCCCGAACCCAAAAGGAAACATCAAATCGAATATCAAAACGTTGTCTGCCGTTGTAATTCCAGAGTTGACCACTAGATGGCAGCACGACTGATTAAGACGAAAAATTTGAACAAGTGTTTTTCTCTTGACGTTTCATGACTTTCCATTAATATTTTACTAGATGCACGGGTATCTTGTTTGACTTCTATGTACGTTTATAGGCTATACTAAAAAACTGTATACGCAGTGTTTCTCAACGTTTTTAGCTACTTTTGTGGACTGTAGATTATAATGGTGTGTGGCATTAGCGAGGAGGAAAATTTGTGGATGTATTTTTTTTTTCTTCGCACCGTAGGCCTTTCTGAAATGTTTCCTGTTGGAAATAATGACTACGCTAGAACGAGTCGCTTTATGCTTCTTTTTTTTGAATACGTAGTAATTGTGTGTGTGTGTATGTGCGCAATCCTTTACATATCCTCTGCCTCCGTTTTTTTTACACTTTTCTGGATTTTACGTAATGGCCGATTTACCGTAGACTGGATATATCCCAAGTTTTACATCGTCTGGAGGACAATTTTTCTTGACGTCTTTAAGATGCAGGATAAACAGGAGCTTATTGGTATCGTATGTGCAGCAATGAGTTTGACTAATTAGGGGATATTGGTAAGAAAAATAACAATAATATCACTCGTATTATAAAATATTTGGGGTTCGTTCACCCTCGAGTAACGGACTCGAAAAATTCCATCGCAAACTTAATCCCTGGCTGTATGCGCATAACGGTTCTACAGGAGAAGAAGCCAGCAGTCATCCCGATGAGATGGATGGACCAGGATAGAGGATGGGATGATCGTGAAGGTAGAGGATGAGGAACGCGTCACTCTCGAAAAGCCCTTTCTCCGATTCTGAGAACATCAAGAAGAAGATGAAGAAGAAAAAGAATGAAACCGGAAGCGAGATGACATGCGTGCGTGTACCTATGCGGCCATTTGAAAATCTTTTTTTTTATCACACGAAAAAGTAATAACTATTTGATAAGAAAAATGGTAATTGTTATAGTGGACTGTAGTAACTGATAAGGATTGTATTCTGTAGCATGGAATTTCCGGTTAGATAGAACTTTGACTTTGATCTGTTATTTGCTGATGTTTATACAATCGTTTATACAGATGACACGTTCAGCTTGCGGAAAGTTCAGGGGTTTTCCTGATAAATTTTCCTGGATATTTTTCAGAATTGTTGTTTGTTATTGGAATCTTGTGATTCACACTATAATTGTCCTACATGGTATCCTTAGATGAGTGAAATTAAAAGAGGGAGAAAGAAATTATATACTGGTTGCACCCTTTGTATTATTTCTGCAGGATTATCATCTGCGTTGGTATGATAACCTTAACTGATCATTGCCGTTCAAAGGAAACGTGAGTCATTATCAAGCAGGAACTTGGTTACTGACTTACTGACTCAGTGGCTAACTCAGAACAATCCCTATGTCGAAGTATCAAAAGGTCAGATTACTCAATTTAAAGAAAAAAATAAATTAATAAAATTTGTTTTTTTTTTTACCAAATTTTAATGCGTAATAAGGAATACGATAATACGAAGAAATAAGTGATAAGGAAGGATGGATGGAGGGGATGAAGTAAACTGATCACTCGACAGTGAAAACTTGTTGCATGGATGCCAGAGGATGAGGTCGAATCATTTGCCACGACCTCGAACCGGTCCGTCCACGTGTTCAGACAATTCAAGGACACTCACCCTGGTTTTCTACCAGGTAGCGCGCACCGGGTACCTGGTACCCGGTACCGGGTATCTTGGTACCGGCTTGGTTTCTTCCATCCAGATGATGCAGGGAGACCCATCCAAACGCAGTCTTCTGCGTGGGTCAATGGCCGCGCTTGGCCAGCTAGGAATTTGGTGCAGGTGAGGCCCATAGGGAAACGCCTCTCGTTCCGTAGTGGGCCCTAAAAGGGGGACTCTGCTATGCTCTTGCTGGGCAACGACCCGCCAACAAACGCCAACCACTTGCTTGGCTTTCTTTCTTTCTTTTTCATTTTCTTTTCTTTTTCTTGGCACAGCATCTGTTTCAAATTCTCTACGAATCACTATGAATTTCAGGGTTTCATTTTCTACTGTTATTCTAAATAAGACTACGTATTTATCTACTGGTTCACTGACTTCGGTACTGTAGATTCTATCTGGATAGTCTCAAAGTTATCGTCGCCTAATACTGCGTTTGACTACTCACCTTGGATTCAAGAAACGATTGAATTTCAAATAGTTTTTCAATTATATGTCGCAATAGTATTTTGGGACTTGTTTTTAGAGACAAAAATGTGAGTGTTATACCTTGCTCTTTTATTTTTGTCATTTTTTCTTACTCTGCTACAGGAACAATTATCAGGATGCTGTGATAACCTTCAACCGGTCTCATAAGCTCCGCTAATACACAGTCTGGCTATTAGGACCTTCCAACTATTTCTACTTCTACTTTGAGATTCATTCTAGTCTCTTCTTCCTGATACCTGAACGACGATCCATATTCTATCCATTATTCCTTCTCTTAGGCTCCTCTTGCCTCGCTGCTGCTATTTTCGTATCTGGTGTATTAATTTTTTTTCTTTGTCAATCCTTTGTTAGAGCATGCACGAAAAGCATCCACCGGGACGAACCTAAAACCTAGAGCAGAAGGTCGACGGCCCATCTTGCCTGGAGGCAAAGACTGGCACGCGGGCTCTTAAACATGTCTACCTAACTCGCGAAGGAGCAACGTATTCTGATAGTTCCAGAGTGCGATTACAATAAAGTGGATAGTGATAGACGCCATCATTTTTTCCCCAAAATTCTATAGAGCTGTCGTAATTCGATTGGGATTTTGAAAGAAAAAAACAATGAATAAAGAAACGACCTAGTCGAATAGATATAAGTAAGTTGTAATTGCCTTCAGGGATTTGTGAACATTTAATTTTTATTAATTAAAGGAATTTACGTGTTTTTTTTCGCATTTCGTCTCCGTTATTAAATCCATTTGTATCTATTTATCTTCGGTTATAATTTGACTGCAATTTCTATATTTTATCCAACCATTTCAAAGACTGTGAATAATTTTATGGTGGTTCATGGCGATGCCTATACGGTCGTACGGTACTTCACCTCCGAGTGTTTGTTTAGGAGTGCATTCACCTTCATTCACGTACGCCGAACTCCTCGGGGGCCTAGAAAGAAAAAACCATACAGGAGAGAGACTGGTCGATCGGATTTTCAAGGTTTCCGCTAAAGATCTTACGGCGACAACGTTTATTTATTCCTTGGCTAAGATATTAATCTCCGTTTAAAAAACTGACCGAATCAAATCACCTATTAGTCTTTTTTTCGAATATTACACGTCTGTATACGCGAATCAATACGTTATTGATAGATCAGATACACCATGTTAGAACAATACAAAGAAAAAAGAACTCGGCAAATGATCCCAGATGTCAAAGTCGAAAATTAAATAAGAAAAAAGAAAGAAGAATTGAAATTAAAAGATTGTCTGTTCTCAGTCAATAGAAAAACAAGACTAAGATAAGATATCAGTTCGTTATCTAAGAATCTGACTAATTCTAATCAGATTCAGTAGTTTCCAATGCTACATATCTATTCGATTCAAAATAGCTTATAATATATCAGGTATAGTCTCTTGCTGTAACGTAATAGGAAGCCTTACAGTTTAAAATTACAGCGTTACATTTAAAATTTATATTGCAAAAAGTAGTCTGATCTTGGTTTATTAGGAAAAAAAAACAGAAATAGGTGGTTTGTCTGTAAAATACATAATTAATTTTTTTCTAGATTTAAAAATCTTTGATAATTATTGGTAAATAATGCATTTGATCAGTGGAACTGGTCTTCTCTACTACTGCTACCGGTTCTATGGATCATTGGATTCCAGCCAAGACCAGTGCGCATAAATAAATAGAAACTGCGTCCTATCTCATGTAAATACATACGTAGATAATAACACGCATATACTCATTCGCATACATTAGATATTCTCTGATATTTATGAATCATTTTACATTTTGCATTTTTTAATCATCATCCCACCATGATCTAAACTAATAGATCTCATACGATAATACAACGAGTAAGAAACGATGTGTTTCTTTCTTTTATTTTTCTGTTTCCTCTTCTAGACTGTTAGAGCACCAAAAGATCTATATACTAAACAGAAAGGAATCATAAAACGAAACAGTTTATATTTTGACTGCCGATGTGTTTTTTCATCGCGAATTTCAAATTGCATCTTTACTAAGAAATTTCCAGTAAACCCTGAACAAAGGAAGGTCGAAAGTACACTAGGTAGGAACTTCCGGTACAGTGCCGAAGATTATGAAGTGCAAAACAAAATTCTATTTCAAAAACAGATGGCCTAATTCGTAAGAAACTATAAATATAAAATTTATTAGCAGGTTCATATGTGGATTTTAGAAATTAAGATTATACATAGCAGATCAAGATTCTATATCGTCCCAAGTGTATCCATGCTTTTGGATCTATGGATCCTTTGGATTTATTCAACGTTATTGATAATACTCCTGGAAAATTTTTCTTTGCGTGACAGTTCTTGACTGCGGCCGTTACGTATCCGCGCGCGTAAGCGTTGTCATGCACGTGCACGGCCAAGGATCATCAGTTATGATCTTGCGGGACATTTTTATGCGCTACAGGGACTATCTGTCTCTCTCAGCCCCCCCCCCCCTCTCTCTCTTCCCTGTCCTTCTCCCTCTCTTGTTCTCACCGCCGATGAGAATTTCTAATGAGGGAACTGCCAGCGGGAATCAGTAATGAGTTTAGATTGCCTATGCCGCGTACTGATAGAAAGATTGTATAGGAGAGAGAGAGAGAGATAGAGAGAGAGTAATGAAGAGTGATAGAGAGAGAATAATATAGCGAGTATGCAAAGTCACATTTCTGGATCCTCAAACGTATAGATCACCTAGGGATCTATGTTTCCGGAAAATTTATCAATGAACCCATTAATTTTATTATGTATTTTATTAATATATACACCGTACGCAGTTGCACTTTGTGCTGATCAAAAGTAATGACGATTATCAATAATTTCATCAGATCTATCGATCACTGATGTAAATACAAAGTAATTGAAATCAATTATACATGAAAATTATATAATAAAATGTCTGAAATAACAATAGTCTTCACGCGGTAAAATCCAATGTGTACATACCTTATAGTTTCCTTAGAACCATTTTAGCTTAACTACGTATTATCAGCCCATCCCTATTTAAACAGTAGTCAATAATAATCAAAGACCATTAATTCCTATAAGGAAAACTTGTCCTTCCAAGGAAACTCTCTCTTTTTCCACCGCTCGGGTTAATTGACATAGAAAATATTGACAAGCTTACGTCCGACCACGTGAACCTGTACCGACAAAGTTCTCCAGTGTACAATTTCTATGGTATTTGACTGAAAAGAAAAAAAAAATTTTCCAAAAATTCATTCAAACATACACAAATCGTCCAACCGAAAGAAAAACAATAACGAGACATTAATTTCTATCAACTCATTGATGACTCCCGAGTAAAAAAATGGAACGATTCGACGTTGTAAAATAATAAAATAAAAAAATAATTACTAAGTATTGTTACCATTAAAAGCGGTACGCAGTATAGAAAGTGAAGTTATTTGCGCGTTTCGCCAGCTTCCCTCCCCTCCCGCTCACCCTCTCCAGACTTGCTGTATTTTTACCTCCTATCAGTCGTGAACCGCGTGTAAAAATAAAGGTGTAACGCGGGCACGCACGCGTCGCGACGACGGAGACCAGGCGTCGGTTCGCTGTTTGTCGAACTGCAGGCGAAGATACAAGATCCGATAATGGCCGGAGATACCGGATCCTGATAAAGAGTGTATACAGACACTGAGTCAAACGGTCAATAGAGGAGTGGTGCTGCCAGGCATCATCGTCGAGAGGAAAGTCGTCGAAGGACTTGAGAATTTCTCCGTTACGCGTATATCCGCCATAGACGCATATAATCCACGAAATTTTCGCACGTTACAGAAATTGCATTAATTTCGACAAAACTTCATGGTTAATGAATGAAATTTTGCAAAAAAAAAATGTTTTTTCCTTTAATTTTATTATTCATTTATTATTACTAACACCGTGGGATTAATTGTTTATACGCTTGACTCCTTGTACACTTAACGCACCTGAAAGTGTGACAGTCGTACGGTGATGATACGGATATGCGTATAAGTGAAGTCAAAGATAAGATAGAGTGATAAATAGATAAAGCACACTGTACCTTGTTAAATTATATGCCATTTCAAGTTCACATATAATATGTATCTGTGTATATAATATATAGATATAGTACAATGTATAATTATCCTAATTCTAATTACTCACGTTATTGGCACAATAGATTTTTTTTCATTACTCAATATCTCTAATACATTTCTATAATCTCCATGTCTTTCCACACAATCACGAGAATTCCCTGGTCAATTTATCCAATTGGGATTTACCAGAGGATATAACGTACGTTCTTCAGGGTCGCCGCGATGTTTTACTTTTTCTCTTGTACAAACATCGATACCAATATATCTATACATAAGCATCGACAAGCAGTCTGAAGAAGCTGCTAAAAAAAAAAATTATATTGATTTTTAATAACCATAGTCTAATTGTAACTCATATAACTCACTACCATAAATAAATATAGATACATGCTTTAGTTAAAAAAAATATTATATAATAGCTCCAAATAATTTTAAAATCGTTAACACTCATCTATCAACGGTGTAAAATTAGCAGTTATATATATATATAGTTGTACATGCCTCAGTATATAATAACGCCATAGGCATCTCCACGAATTGAAAACGTAGTCTGTTTTTTTTTTGCGATTGTTTGACATTGGTTATTTCCGTGGCGTCGGATTCCTGACCTACGTCAACGCAAAGATGACGGGACCGCCCCGTGACTGCGTGAAATTTGCGAGCGCGACTATTGCCTGGTAGTCAGTCTGGGTGCGCCGGGTCTGGGCGTGAGAAGAGAGAGAATAAGAAGAAGAAGAAGGAGAAAATAAATAAGAGTATGACGTAGAGGAAAAAAAGAAAAAGAAAACTGCAAAAATAAACGTTCACAGACCTACAGGCGTCTCTTCCGCTGCTAAACATAGAGAATAGCGTTGGGACGTTGCGAAATGAAAAAAAGTGTATCTCTATACGCATATATATCCTATAGCTCGTGCCCCTAATATCAAATCGATAATGTTTCATGAAAAATCATTTACGAAGTTCAAAAGGCCAAACACCACGTCAGAGGTACAAAGTCAGTAAGTCAGTAAGTCGCGCAGGTCAGTGACGTCGATTGCGAAAAAAGTTGAGTGACTTAACTGAGTCTGGTTGCTCATTGTGTGTGTGTATACATATATAATTATATATACATTGGATATATGTTTGTACACAGAATCATAAGGCTGATACACAAGCCTACTGCAAGAGTGCCTTTTATTGTCTAATATCGTACCGAAACTATCCTCCCTGTACGAGTCTCTTATTGGCCGGCCGATTGCAAGACTTGTACTGATTGGCTAACTGGGTTTAGTGTAGGCCGTTATACAGACTTCGGGACACGTACTGTTCAGTACGAGAGACAAGGTCAAGGTTTGGCGAAACAGCTGCTAAAACGACGTGGATGCGTAACGGTATAATATTTGCACAGAGGTTCAAGAATAATTTTGTGTTATCATTGTCAATTATGCTGGCACACGTGGCGTGGTATATAATAATAATAATAATAATAATAA
>JARPRG010000125.1:91522-109614 GCA_031001745.1 Hartigia nigra | reverse complement strand
ATAATAATAATAATAATAATAATAAGAGAGTAGAAACAATGGATGATTAAGAAAGGTGCAATCATATTGTGAATATAATCTGATAAGAGCTGTATATCTTTTATACGTGTGTATATATATAGTGCTCGATTTAGGTTAAGTTATATTTCGTAAAAAAAATTGCAAATTTTTGTCGTTTGGCACACAGCTTTTCTTGTGCTTGTACGAACGAATGAATTGCTAGGTAATTTTTGTTTTGGAAAAGCTTGAAAATAAATGTCAGTTTTTCAAGGTTTCTGACAGGTACGAAAATAAGTCTAACGAGTCTCGTACCCTTAATGCCTATAGACTATATGCTTTGTTTTTGATTGTCGTTGATTGAGACTTTTGCTTTTTTTTGTTGTTATATTGGTTAATTAGAAGGGTTAAGGATTTACGCGGGCAACGATGTACGTTTCGAGTGGAAATTTTTTTCTCTTTGAAACAACAACTCGCGGTAAGTCATTTTAAATATAGATTTTTTTTTATTGTGAATAAATAGAGCTATCACGGTAGGTATAAAATAATCATACGATTCTGGGAAGCATCGAGGAATTATTGCCGATCGAGTCGCATTCAGTCCCTGTCATAATGCGTGATAGATAGTCGATTATACGATAATACCATCGAGCGTGTAAATATGTGGATATCAGAGTGCAAAAGCTCGATAAAATAATCAGAAGCTCGTGTGGCGTCGTGATGACAGTAGAAGTGTGATGTCTGAAGAAAGAAGGTCAAAGTAAGAAGACATAAGAGGGACAGTAAAAAGACCGAATGACATTAAAAGAAAAGACGAACGTAACGCATATATCGAAATGTGTCGAAAAACTTAACGACGCAGCGCAAACATTTTGCATTAGCATCAACCAGTTAGAAAATTGCATTAATAAAGTCTCAAACAGATAAGGCTGCACGAGCGCAACGCCAATTTTTAATGTTATCAAGTCTTATCGAGGATGCTGAGGCAAATGATTGGCAAGAATCATTAAACTCTTTAATTAATGTCGCGATTGCTGATATCGGCGCGGATTGACCGACATCTCAGTCAGCTTGAAGATAGATAAGTTTTGGAATAAAAGTCAAACCATAATTACATCGTTCTGAAACCGTAACACCGTTACTGAGTCAGTTAAAATTTATAATTTTGAAAAAAAACATTTTTTATAATTGCAATCTTTATTCCCCCACAAAATGTCCATTGGGTACTTTGCGATCGTGACCTTTAGACGAGAAACGTATACGTCACGCGCGTAACCGGCACGCATTGCGTGCCCCGTCACGCGGCGAGTATTCGAGGAGTAAATTCGATTGCGTAAGAATCGCTACGCTGTGGAAGTTACGTGTTTGGCTTCAGCGTTATATGCTTGTTGAGTGTCCTATGGAGTATAGTGTATTGGGTAGAGGTAGTGAGCTAATGAGAGATGGAGAGAGAGAGAGAAAGAGGGAGAAAAGATGGTGGAGTTAACAGAGTCCAAAAGTAATAGCTTTGTGATGCTCAATCTGTTACAGCATTGTGCAAAAGAAATGGCATTGCGAACATTTCGCGCCCGCACGATGGACGCCATGCGATTGGACGCCAGTAAGAACGAGCCCACGCGTCGCGGACGCGTCATATCTGTAAGTTGGGTTGAGCCCAGTCAATGACACGACGAAAATTCTCAGGTTGACGGTTGCCAATCAGTGATTCATGCGATGGAGAATAAATAAGAAAAAAAAAGATTCGTTTCCCGCCAAAAATTCCTTATGGGTATATCAGAGGAATTGTGGGGTTTTTGTCTAGGGTTTTTTTAAAGTATACATTCTTTCTTACAGGCTTTGTAATATCGCGTGACTTTAATTGAGAGCTTGACTGATGGGTGGGCTGTCCTTTATGAAATGGACTGTAGTATACCTAATTATTTGAGACTCTTACACCTTCTGGCGATTCCAGAACTGAAATCCCCGAATTTTTCAGTACTGCAATAAACCGCTGGGAAAACTTTCGAAAGTTTCACTATTTGTCAATAAGTTGGTACTGTGATAATCACGAAATACTTATAGTGAATGCATTAACCGTTATCCTTGATAAGAGATAGGTAGCACTTTTTTTTTTAATACCATCATCCATTTCACTATGTAACGTTCCCAAGAATTTTGATTCTCCTTAAACGTATTCTTATGGCAATTTTTTTTTTCTTGAAATTCCAATAGACCCTTATTACGCACGGAAACAGTTATGGCGGCATAAAGAATGTCAGAATATATTTAAACGGAAAGAGACGCATCTAACGCGTAGGCAGCTATGGTAACAATTGCCAAGTGCCTAGGAGGGACATTTGTCAAGGGCTCTGATAATTGGCCCGATCGGCATAATTAGAGGCCGTTAGAGTCTAGCGTTTCTTACGAACGCGAAGGCGTGCCTTTCTTTAGTCGTATCTCTTGTGGGCCCTTGCTATGAAAAAATAACCGTACAGTTCGGCATTATAGTTGCGACATCGACTAGCGGTCCGGCGATGTACGAGAGAGACAGTGATAACGTGGAGAGCAATGGATAATGGTAGTATCAGAGAGAGAGGTCGTAGGTGAAAAAATAACGGAGAAAACTAAACGAGAGAGAGAGAGAGAGAGAAACGGAGAAAAAGAGAGATGAATATATCCATACAGTATAAGACAGACAAGCTGCAGTTCTTTTTCGTGCCACTAAAGAACATTCCAGAAGCCATTTCAACTACCTGGAGAAGAACGGTTGCGGATTGCATTAGAATGGAGGATAGAAAATTGAGCACAAGGATTATGTGATAAATGATATTTCGAATTTTGGTTATTCACAATTTTATGATGTATATATATATATATATATATATATATATATATATATATATTATATGCCTACTCTCGATTTTGAGAATTTTTGAGGTTCCTCTCCAACGTGACTCTTGATCCGGTTCCTGGGTAAAACCGGTGTTCTAAGAGGTGAAAAGTTTACGTCGAAACGAGTCACTCGATGACCTCGAGATGATTTAAGGGACAATTTCAACGTGGTTGCTCGCAGTTCAGCAGGAGAGAGTCGACGTCGTACAACCTCGTTAAACTCCTCCGCTGGAGTACGACAGGTTATGTTATGTTACGACGTACAAACGTCGGAGATTATAATGAAAACATTTAGAATCTTCTATGTGGACTGATAAACGTATAATGAATGATACGAAGGAAGAAAATTATTTTGTTGGTTTACGAAATTTGACTATTTTTGTTGAATTGTAACAGTCCTTCCCTTCCTTTCCTTATGGCTGTATCCCCAATAGGGGACATGTGCCAGAATTGTAACAGTCAGGAAAGTAATAATGTTAAGCACGAAGTATAGGAAGAGTGGTTACTGTAATGGATTACGGGTTTATCGTGTATATCACGTAGTTGTATAAGCGGCCGGCCTTGATCCTTGGCGCTGCAGTCGCCCGGAGCCGTACTACAAGCCAACTGCTCAACGTTACTCGCTACTTTCACTAAGTACCCTATCCTATCCTGTCCTATCCTATCCTATCCTATCCCGAACACTCGTACCTCGTATTATACTCGGTTAGCTAGACCGTGATTAAAAGAGGTTCTCATATTGAAAGATATAAAAATCAATAAGAACGATACCAGCGAGCCCTTCAAGCGACATCCATATGCAATTTTTTTGTCCACCTGGAATCTCTAGAATTGAAAAACAATGCGTGTAATTAAGATAGGTTAGAATGTTTTTAAGTACAAGAATCCTGAGATTTGAACAAAATATTATTCTGTAAAAACAGTTCTACCAACTTACAGTACTTGTCTGGTCTTTCATGGAGAACCAAGGGCTTTTGCTCTACTCGTATATTTTACTTGGGAAAACTAGGTTGAGAACCACTTTACCATTTCTAGGTTACACGCGCAGCGAGCCGAGTTTCACTTTTTCAACGTTCGACGCCACGCTACCACTAGGAGCCAGCTTAGAATCCAACCGTGGCAATAGCGACGCTCTAGCGTCGCTTCGTCGACGCCGCGTGCACGGCTAGAGCACTCGGCGTAGCTTTTGTGTCGCTTCTATAAAGACAAGCCATAATGATTACGGAGCGTCTTGTGTGTTACACTGGAAGTCAACTGTGTCTTGAATCGCCACGCGACCAACATCGCACACTATAAATCTTAATGACGAAGAGGATAGAATGTCCTTTTGATGTCCCGGACATGTCCGTAGAACGTCCTAAAACGCTGCAAATGAAAAATTCCTTTTTTTTTTTGTAACAAAATAACGACAAGTAATGGTGGTTCTTCTTTGTGGTGGTGCTACTGTCTCTTCGTGCCACTGACAAAGCGCCACTCTCGCGGCTTCGGCTACGCTCGGTTGTATAATCGAACAAAATTACGGCACAGGATCGGTCACACTTTTGCCTCGGTACTTTTTTTTTTTATTGTCTTTTAATTCTCTTTCGTTTCTTTTTTTTTTTTTCTTAACTCTCTTTCTCTTTCCTTATCCATTGTCTTTCCACCTGGGTTACCCGATCCCCCCCCTTTTGCTCTAACCAAATCACTAGCGCATTCTCCACTCACGTTCTCGGCAGTCTTTGATTGTTTTCGGCAAAGACCTGCGAGGGAAGTTGCCGAACCGCGAAATTAAACGAATATATCGATTTTCAGTGCGTTTCTCTCAATCGCTCTTTTATCGTATAAGTCAAGCTGCGGATTGACAAGAAAATTTTTTTGCAGGGTACAGACACGACTAACAAAACCGTACACAGTTCGTTCATAACATTCCTTTTTTTATTCTGTACTGTATTTCTTATCTTTTCTACATTAACTGCTCTTGCGTTCCCCAGTTTTTTTTGTATATCACTTTCGGTCATTGTACCCGTATAGACATATACCTTCTTTTTTATTGCCTGACTAATAGGACCAATTGAACCTCGATATCGATACCGATAATATCGATAGTTGTGATCGATACACTTGTCTCGCTGGTACCAGCGAACAGAAGTGAACGACGACTGAAATTTTTGTTGCGATTTAGGTAATATTTACTTTTATATACGTATATGACAGCTGCTCTACTTTCGATATTTCTTCTTTTTTTTTTTCTTTTTCTTTTCAAAGACACACAATTTTTCCAGACTTTCCAAAAAGACGTGCTACTCCACTTTTCGTTTCTCATTTCGATCTCCTTCTGTTTTCTCGTCTTGTTCCACGAACGGCAGCGCAACGCCACGACTCACGTAGTCGCAAATGTTCGGTGAAACTCGGCGACACGAGTCTGGAATACACGAGGAGGACGATGGACTTTCGTTTTTCAAAGGAGACACAGAGCGACAAACACATCGTCGATTTTATCACGACTCCTTAATGGCTATGCACAGGATAATTGTTTGACTGTGTTCACCACAGATGGTAAAAGCTACGGTGCTGCCACCGCGGAAAAATAGAACGACGACGACTACGTATAAAATTATGAAAAATCTATAGAACAAGAAATTTGTTTCTATCTCGATAAAAAAAAATGATAATCGTCATTATCAGATGAATTAGTCGTATTGCAACGGATTCTCGGAGAAAAGGATTTCCGTTCTAGAATTTTTAATACCGAGAATTTTAATGTGTCACTATCCTTCCAATAAAGTAAGTAAACCCAACGAGCAGGAATTAAGACGAGGATTTCTTTTATTATTATTTTATGGTTTTAAATAAAATTCAAAGCATTGATGTCTTCGATGCTCTCAAACTATGTATATATATATATATAATATATATAGCGAGTCATTATCATGGGAAAGACTCTAACGGATTGTTAAGGATTTTAGGGCTCACGTTATTATCTGTATCCACCATAAGGAGCGTAATCTTTAACTTTCTCCACGTTCGAGCTTGGATTATTAAATCCATGAACGAAAATATACACGGTTAGCGGAAGTGTGCGGCCCCAGCGAAAAGGAAAGTGAAACTTCGCAGGAGTGGAAGGCGAGCAGCCTTACAAACGGGCAAATGCCGATGAATCGTTTTGACACAGTGACACACTTACCCGATAGTCAGTCGATGATGCTCGATGAATGACGATGATTATACGAAGCGGCGGGAACGTCTTAAGAATTCAAAAAAAATTCTCAAATTCACTAATCGTCTCCTTACGGAACACTTATACGTCTTACGTAATATATAATAAGATAAGGGATCGACAACATTTTGCAGATATACCTGCAAATTTTTGAATGACGATGAACAACATGTTTCAATTTTTAGCGTATACGCTACATTTTAATTCAAAAATTTAATAACAATTTTTTTTTAATTGAACAAACATAATAGTCTTTACGAAATTTTGCATTGTAAAGGAAAAGCTACGACATTCGCAATGGCGTCTCAATTTTGTGAATGGAAACGGTTTCGGGAGAGAAAATGAGATAGCTGACCAGTAACGAAAGAATCTACGTATTATCGTAAACGGGTTGAGATTGGAATTTAGAGGATGGCACCCCTGCCTTCCCTTGTCATCCAGGTGGGGAGGGCTGGGGGGAAGGCAGATTGCGAGGAAGATTGAAAAGGGAAAATTGATGCGAAAGTGAATCCCGCGTGACATAATAGTCACGTCCCAGTGACACGAGTTACCATTGGGTTTTTGCAGTCACAGAAATTCTCTATTTCAATTGAAAACGGGAATTAAGTGAATATTAGTAAAAGAAAAAGAAAAGAAAAAAAAACCACCAAGTCATACGTGCGTAAGCATGTGTATTGTTTAGATTGGACAAGAGAACGTGTGGATTTGCCTGAGGCACAATTGGAAGGCGATATCCATGAAAGCGACAACTCCTTACGAGCCAGCATAGTGAATTGTCGTAGAGTTCTCAAAATATTCTTTCACTTGAAAGTAGCATTAATGTCAAAAAGAGAGTGGAAGAGAAGAAACAAAAAAAAAACAAAAAACAAAAAAACATTGAGGTATTCAATGAACAAAACGAATGTCGCTCAATGGAAAATCACAATTGTACTTTTTTGTTTTCGCTGAGTGTTCCTCGTGACCGCTATGAGGATACAACGGTTAGAATTAAAAAAAAAGTTTGAGTTAAACTAAGAAACAAGGAGATAGCCATAGGTTAGGTTAGGATTAAGTAAGAGAATCGATTTCAAATGCCAGTGTTACCAAAAATACCTAAAGGAACGGATAAGTGCCAATCACATCTGGGTTGAACCATGAAGTAACGGCGTTCCCGCGCAAAACTTGACGAATTCACGTCTATACGCAGACGTATAATAAGAACGCGATGAAAATCAACTGTTCGACGTTATAACGTTGAGTCGAGTCGAGAATAATGAAGAGAAAAAAAGAGAGATGTCGTTACCATCAATTTCTAGTGTTTCTCGTTTAAATATCACGACCACTTCGAGAAACGGATTGTAATCCGGGTCTATTCCGCGGCATTAAGGCGGACTTACATCCACGCGACGTAACGTCGTTACGAATCGGCGCGACGTGTCGTCACTTTCCCCGGCCTCTATATACCTACTGGGGGGACTCACAAAGTGTGTCACCGGGCTACCAAGTGCAAATAAAATGCGATCCTCGAATGTTTTGAAGACCGACGATATTGCGTAACGTCCATTGGTCGTTTATTACGAGCGTGTGGTTAATAGATTTGGGTGGGGGTGGGGGGATTTCTTTACTCGAATATCCGCATAACACGTATTCAATTTTGGATGACGATGGCAAGTGAGGCCTCCTGAGAAATATTTTTTTTTGATAAGTGGGTCGATAAGTGGGTCAGTAAGCAGGTAAGCGATGACTTCTTCACAACTTTCTTCGGACTCGTCCTCGTCCTTGAGGCTGATGCGTGTCTTCGATGTCGGATATTGGTAGGACCGTTAGTAATTTTTGCTCCGGCTTGGAATTTCAATTTGTTGCGCAAGATTTAGTATTGATGATTATTGGATGTGGTACGCCTTGATTAGAAACGACGAGAAATTGTATATACTGATAGATGTAATTCGTTAGCTCGAGTATGGGTCAGACCTTAGATTTTTTAAAAGCGACGACGTAGGCTTGAATGGACTTTCTTCGTATTTCCATTTTTGGATTATTTATAGACCAAAGTGCGAAGGTGCGAAGCCTCTTTTTTTTTTCGTTCATCAAAATTAATTCTAATCACTCATAAGTTTTAATTAAAGCGAACGAATGAATGTTTATTAGGTAAAAAATTATTTAGCAAAATTCAAATGTCAATTTTTGGTTGAAAATTGTTGAAATAAAAAAAATAGAACTTTTAATTTATGACGTACTCTAATACAGTTGCGGTAGGTCGTAAAGTGATTATACCGATGCTTCAATTGCTTGAGAAGGAAGACTCTGTGGAATGGCGAAGTCCACTGGCTGGGACCCCGTCCGACCGGTTAGCGGGTCTTTTTGCGGATTGGCGCACGTCAATCGTTTTGCTCTCGCGGCAACCCGCATCCAGTGTTTGTAGGTTAGCCACTTTTCCTTTTGCTGTTATTCAACGCGGCGGCGTAACAGGCATCGCAGCCTGAATGGCGTTGAACGTTCAGTGGCAATGCTGACGCGTTGGCAGGCCGTCTGAGAAAATAAGACAGTGCACGTGTAATAACGGAATACTTGACCCTGCCAGTCAGGCGCATTAATTGTTGCTAAGGATAGCCTTACAAAATATGCCTAATAGAATGAACAATTTATAAAAAGTCATATAAGAAATTTTTCAAGCAGATGTCAACATTACAATAACGAATAAAGCCGTTGGAAATTCAAAAATTCCCGTCATTACCAACTGTCCTTATTAAGCGTTTAAATTCCTTTAGTTTAAAATCATTATTGACGTCTAAATACATTTTTATGTAAATAACCTGTTTTTTGTTTTAACTTGTTTTTTTATTAGTGTCGAAATAATTTCAAATGTGCTCCACTTGAATTTACGTATCGCAGACTTAACCTCTCCCTTAATGGCGACGGTAGACAATACAGCGCTGCTAGTTTTTCCCATATTCGAGCGACTTTATTTCGTAACTTTCCGACTTTCGTTTTCAGAATTGTCCATGCGCCGCGACGAGGATCTTTATCGTTGACGACGTCACGTGCACGGGGACACGTTGACGCTTGTCGAGGAATTCCTCTGCTACGTAGAAACACTGAGATCCGGTGTGATCCAATGCCGGACGAAAGTGTCGCCATCTTACCTGAATCGTCTTTATGGTATCTACGTCATCTGAGTCATCAAGATGCGATCCGGGACGAGAATCAAAGAGAAGGAGTGGACAAATGGGTCACGAAGGAATCTGGTTCGTCGTTGCAGGCATTAAGGGCCCTTCACAACGGTAGAACGACGCGTACCCAATGCCTCAATCAATTTAATCGTCAAATACCAGTCATTTGCATGCCGAAGTATAACCGCCATTAGTGCAAATTTTCTTTCGAATTTAAATTCTAACGGTAACAATAATAATCATAGTTCTGACAGAGTATGAAAAAAAATGCTTAAAGGTATACAAACCATGTGTATAAATATCCCACAGAATTATTTGATGAAAAACACAAAAATCAATGAAAAAAGAAAAGAAAAAGGAAAAACTCTGTCAAATATGCCGTGGTCGTGTAGTAAAAGTGAGAACGGTACTTTAGGACCGGAAGTCGCGCATTAAAGTAACTTTCGAAATACTTTCCACGCCGAAAGTACTGCACATGGATAACGCGCAGGTAAGTAGTACCGAACCAAAGTTTTATTTTTTGTAGAATGAAGAAAAAAAAAATAAAGTTACCAACAAGTTCGAAAAGTCCTTATACACTTAAGAAGTTTGAAATGTAAAAGAAATTCTTTTCCTGCATGGTATACGAGTCTATATCCGTAAGGAAAAAAAAAGTAATTGTCGTTGGTATCAGATGTAAATACTTTCGATTTCTTTGGTGGACCTAAGAAACACGTGTCGCCGCTGTCTTTCTACGTCTCTGAGAAAATTGAGAATTGAGAGGGGCCAAAAGGCGTTCTTCTATGCTCTCGCAGTGAAGTGAGAAGCGAGAAGCAAGCAGCAATCGCTCTGACTAGCTTCAAGCAGCGTTCACGATCCGTGACGCTCCGTGACTCAGGATCTAGGCCGATTGTATAATACCGCTAACGTTTCACTAAAATCATTAAATAACAGTCCATTCTGTCGGGATTGCACCGGGGGACGCTTGGTAGCATAGCCGCCATTTTATCTTCCGACAGTACGAAAAGAGGTTATAGGGATCTTTAGCAAAGAAAAAATCCCTTGAAATTCTCTACGACTTTTTTTAGTTAAAGAATAGAGGTTAAGTTTTTCTTTTCATTTCTATAAAAATTTTGAAAAATTCTCTAAGATCGCGTAGTCCTATTACGTTATCACATACAATTTTTTGATTTTTTTTTTCTTGAAATCATTGATACGGATGCAAGAAAAAAAAATTGCGCCGATACTACGAAATTGTAGTTGACTATACCTATCTTGTGTTAATTTCGATATTCCTTTTCGTTTTGTTTCCTTTACGCTTTACTGGTACTACTTGTGCAAGTCCTTAATTATCCTTATTACCGATTCGTGTGCAACTCTTACATATGGTGTGTATATATACACAGACACACAGACACACAGACTCACACATAAATATATATTGAATAGTCGATATTAACATTAATTACATCAAATAATAAGACCGGAATAAAAATTTGTACCTTAGTATCAATGTCACTCGCATTTTAAAATTACAGAAAATTACTGCTACAATTTTCATCGACATAATAATGTAAAATTCACACGATACGTCATACTGCATTAAACCATTTATTAATTGGGATTCCCCTTATCTAAATCATAGCAATATACGACCCACAATTGTTTTACGTATTTGGGAGAGACGTACGCAGACTTGCTGACTTCTGGTCTAAAAATGATTTCTCACGAAACAGCTTGATTCCGCGAGATCACCAATTAAATTGCCAAGCGGTTAATACCGGAAAAGTTCTTCCTTGACAAAACCGGACCTAAGAATTCCGTCAATTCCTTGTCCACGTCCGGACGTATATATAAGGTAACGAATGTTGTCCGATAAGAAGGAACTCATGATGTTTGATATATCCTGGAAATGACGATATATTCTGAAGAAAAAAAAAGAAAAAAAAAAGAGCTATCAAGGAAATTAAAGCGGAAGTGCTATATATTGCCACAGGAAGAGGTTCTCCTTATAAAATGATTCAAATTCTCGTCACCCACGCGTAATAGCGAATAATTTCGCAAATAAAAGTCACCATTGCAAAAACCTCATGATACTGGTGCTATTAATAACAAAAGAAAACCACGGAATCGCCTGTCTTGTTGAAATTCCATAGTATTGCGTTAAATACGTATTTTGCGCGGGAATTTTGAAATGTCCTTAATACCGTTAAACTTAACAAAAAATTCAAAGTGCAAGACAGTATGGTTTGAATCTTTAAGTATTTCGGTAGTAATAATAAAACTATTTAAGATTAAAATTAATATTAATAATCTTGAATTTTTTTATTGGTGTTACTGACGTCACGGTATTACTGTTTTTTAATTTATTGCTATAACCGAACACCATTTAGTGTAAAAACGTAAAATAACCAACGTCATGATCTTATTCTGATCCTTTATTTCAATATATCACTGCCTGAATATAAAAATTATACTGACCAAGATGTAAAATTAACACTGCGCGGTGTTACTTCAATACATCAGTAGTTTGGGTCCAGAGTATTAGGAGGCTGCACCCGAATGCAAATAGAGTTAAAGTTTACTAGAGAAGTTTACCACGTGAAGAAATTTCTTTGTAATTCTCTACATCCAGGTAAATTCTAATGACGATTCAAAAAGGATTTTCTAAATAGCGTAATTCTAATAAAGATCTAAACAGATTTCTTCAAGTATTCTTTTTAAGATACCAACCAGTGTCCACATTAACGATCGTGTGATCGATTTTCGAACTATTTCGACTAAAATTGAAAAAAATAAAATAATTTAAAAAAAAACAGAGATAGAACGGTCCATTCAGTAAAGCATTAAGTAGATACCTATTACGTAACAACAAGGAGAGATTCTCAAAGATTCGACAAGTTTTCGGCTTTCTAAGATTCGCCAGAGTCTAGAGAAACTTCCGGCCATTGTTCGTCCGTTAGAACGCTAATTAAAAGCAGATCGTTCGATTGACATTTTTTGTTACATCCAATCAGCCAGCAGAGTCAATTAATACGAAATATACATATATACATAATATATGCTAATTAAGTATGCAAAATTTCAAGTTTTAAGGAAACTCTGTGCTTTCGATGATTTCTGTAATAAATATCCATCATGCACCAGTCATGGGCAGCTTTCCTTCGCGGAATTTCAATGTGCAATGACGTATCACACCGTACGTGTCTCCTTGCATGTACAGCGAATACAAAACCGACCAATCCGGTTTTTCCTTACTAAGTATACATCTTGTACTTCTCATGACAATGCAGATCAGGTGGACATCGTATAAGAATGGAGGATGCTCTGAAAAAAAATTTTTTTTAATTCTCCCAACAATTTATAATACGAAAAAAAAATGGTAATTTTATAAAATATCAAAAAGGATAAATAAATTCGTTATTACCGGACACCCGGTATATGGTCTTTATGAATGATCGCATGAGTGCAATGTTGCGCCAAACGATTACACCTGTGCGTCCATGCATTATTTATTCGTTATTTAATTCCGTGGTCAGTTTATGCATTTGCAGGCTTAATCAATTATTAATCAATTATTATAGATTAAACGGCAGCCGATGCGTTAAAATAACGCTATTGTCTTATCTTATTTTTCTTCTTCCCATAAATCCCCTTTTAAATATTTTATATACATATCTGTCGATCTTTCAGTTTATTTATATCCTTATCCAAACACGTTAACCAAGATTTCCGTGGTGTTATCTGTATTACGAAGAATCATCCACGCGAGTATAAGATATACAAAAATGATTCTGATTTTTTTTTCTTTAATAAGATTTCATTGATTATTTAAAATTTGCTGAAAGGTGGTGGAATTTGAAAAAAAAAAAATTTCGTGTCGAAATTTGCAAATTTCATCAATATCTGCCATCGAGAGGAAAGGAGGCAGACGCAATAAGAGTAGGGATAATGCACTACTCCGTGTCGAGGTTCGAAAGTATACGCGAGTAGCTAAGTAAGTAAGTGCCCCATCAAGACAATGCCCAGTAGAAATAGGGCAGAGTAATTAAGCCCGTTATATAACCGACTGAAACGAAGTTCCTACTAGGCCGAGAAAACTGTCTCGATATTGCTATTGTTATTTATTTAAAAATATTATTTAATTTTATACGGCAATTAATCGCTTAAAGTATATAGATATAGTCTTGGATATGCATAAAAATGTATCATATATTTCAGGGGGGGGGGCACCTTCTTATGGGTTTTCAACGTGTAGGAGTCTTAGTAGTTTTGTTTTACGTATAAAAATCACATTGTATAACAGCTAAACTATTGGATATAATCGCGGTATTTTTTTTCTCTCGTAGCCATTGCTCAAGATTACTGTAGGTCGAGATAGTTATGCGTGTAGCGGATTTCTTTCGTGAGCAAATGCCGGAAATTTTCTGACAGAAAAATGCGTGGCTTTTGATTGATCTGTATTGAGACGAAAGAAAGAGAAAAAAGTGTTATAGACAACATGGAAGTATTATAATGCATTGTGAATGAGGACTTTTTTTTAAAATAAATTGTCGAGCACTATTTGGTGGTATTACGTATTGTACAGGTTTACCCAGTTCAGGTATCTAAATTGATTTGTTGTTAAATTTAACAACAAATAAATATTAATATGTATATGCGGTAAAAAGTATAAAATATCCATTTTATATAAAAAAGAAAAAATTCAGAACACGTGTCTGAATAAATGCCGGTAATATAGGCCTTTCCCCTTTTCTTGTCTTTCGACAAAATAACGCAAATTCCTTTCCCTCTTAAGACGCCCAGCGGACTCAAGTGGTGGTAGAGCACAGTGAGTGACCAGCGTATCCACCTCGATAACCGATCAAGCCAGACCAGGCTAGGAAACCTATTACGCCACCGTCTGTTTACACTGGAAGTCAACTTCACGAAGTTTCTGCTATTTCCCTGGCTCGTCGCGACAGTCCTGACGCTTACAAGCCTTAACGCTCTATACCGATATGGTCGATGTAAACTCGACCAGTTGCTTGGGTCGGGCAAAGATGACCGATTTTTTGAATATCAACAAACGGAGATTCCATGGACGGCAAACGCGAGTCATTGAATATTTATCAGTACTTTAATTAATTAATATAATCAATTGTTTAAATGTATAGGTAGCTGGCAACTTTTGGATTTGAAAAATTACTAGAGGAAAGGAACAAAGGATTCTGGACTGATATATATGATATATATGGATTCTTGTGGATCTGATTGAAGGAGCGCGATTCTATACTTAAGTGCTGTCAGGATGACGACGTCGGAGGACGTCGGCGACGTAGCTGACGGTGGATGGTCGTTGCCTGCAGTCGATGTTGGTGCGCGGTGCCTGTGCTACTTTCACTTGGTTACATAACCTGTACGCTCGGGCGCGAGAGGGGAACTGGGTAAATGGGAGAACCACAATCTACGCCAGAGTCGATATAGCCCAGCTGAGACGAAGTCTGAAACGACCCGTATTCAACGCTGGAATCATCATTGATAAAAACAGAATGATTTTTAACATGACGGTTATATTGGATGATGACAATTATATTTTATACGTATAAAGTATGGATGGGTCTTTAAAAATTTGATGCACCGCAAAAATTTGTGGATTTTAATGATTTTTTTATCATACGAAGGAAAATGATGATTTCAAGTTTTAAGTATTGCAATTTTCGCGCGTATTTTTTAAAATGATTTCTAAAGTGATACGCAGATACGTTAATTGGATGTTTATCATATGTTTTTTTTAGGAGGGTCATAAAAGTAAACACGAGCCAAATAAAATCATGTAAAGATCATTTATCTCTATGCTCGATGTATGTCAGTCGACGCGGTGATTCGACGTTAGGCGAAAGTCGCTCCAAGGTCGGATGAAAATTCGCCTTTAAAACAGACATACCTAAGGACGTCCAATCGTTTCTAAATTTCTACTGGAATCTGCACGCGTCACTGTTTTTTTGTTTTTAATTTTTTTAATGCTTAAAATACCAGTTACCAAAAAACATCAAATCCTATCCACATTGTCAAAACATAAAATTTAGACCGATCGCTACAAAATGGCGTCGTATCCTTATCAGAATCTTACTATCGGTAAGAGCCTCTCATCAGTCACCCCCCGAGTCAACGAATTTTCACAAGTCGAACCCCGCTCCTCCAGTGGATGCGATGACCTAAATACGAAGTAGTGAAAGTGGCACGCTGGTCAGGCATCGACCACCGACGCCGACGCCGCCGTCGCCGCCACCATTCACCCACACGCACTGCTAACACTCCTTACGACTTCTTCGTACGAGTTCCTCGTGTTATGCGTGCGCGCCACACGTCTGCGAATACGAGCTGCGTATCGGGCGAATAGCTTTGACCGGATCGCGATGAGGTGAAGGCAATATAGGCGCAGCTACCTACTGGTTACTAATTGGAAATTATGGAAATGCGGCCTTATTCTTATGCCATTCTTCTTTTTTTCTTTTATTTTTATCGCATTTCCTATTATTTTTTAAATGCATTTTTACTGTAGTTTCCTTTCGTTTTACTTTGCTTCTCTTTTTTTTTTTTGCATGTATTCTTATATCTACTGTAACGTGTATATATATATATTTCTTTTTTCTATTGGAAGTCTACAAATGTCTTAATTGAAAACTTGAACGGTATCTCAAGTATTCGTTTAATAGATTCGTTATAGCGAGTAGAATTAAAAGAAGGGTTATTCAGTAGAAACGCACCACTTGAATATACAATACAATACTCTACCATAGAAGTCAAATGGATGGGCTAACTTCAGGTGATGCGTTTCTACCGAATGACCGTGTATATATATGTATATATATATTTTCTGTTTTTTTTTTTTTTCTGTAAAATCAACATGATTGCACGAGAGACAGTGAAATGAGTCAAATTGAAGTGAATCGTGAAAAGGGCCCCTTCGTGAGGCCCCGCACGTACTTAAATACGGCAAACCTTGAAGCGACGTTCACAACGCATAAAAAACAGCCCGACGGCCGCTTCTCGCCGTCATTAAAAAACACTTGCGTTTTAGAATCGCCTAGATGTTTTCTCTTCACCTTGAAATTTTCGTTACTTTTCGTTCGGAGTTAATGGATGTACTTGGATCGCAGGTATGACTGCGGCCATGATTGTTATACCTGGTGTGCGCCGTTCTGTATCTATAGGAAAGTTTAGTTCTAGTACGGCCAAGAATAATTTGGCGTTTCTGGGTCAAATCGTAAATCTAGCATGCGTATAGTTTTTTTTTTTAAATTATCAAACCATAAAATTTAAAAGATTTCCCTTTCCTCCAAAAAAATAAATATTAAAATTAAAAACAAAAAGCAAAAACGTGCTTCGCGTAAATACCTGTCTCTTTATAGTCCAAGCTTTAATTATTAAAAAAAAAATCGAAATTTTAAGAATAACACATTTTTTTTACGAAAACTCCCACCTCTTTATCAACGCCTCAAGCATACATCTTATGCTTACGCCGTAACCACGTGCATCGGAAATGTACTTTTAATCGAATTTATCTTATCCACCATGTATAAACTTCGACAAAGGGAACGGATTGAACAGGTTCCCTTACTTATATGTATTCAATGTGAATACGGTGACTCGTTCGATTCGTACAGTTTACGACTATCGAATATTTACAGGGTGGTTTATCTTATTTTCACACGGGATATCTTATCGCGATGGGTATATATATCGTTTATTAGCCCGAAGTGCACGAGGTATAGATAATAAAAGTCAGTAGTGAATGAATGGAGGATTTTCAGGATTTTCAAAAATTCCATTACAACAAAAATTCAACCAAATTTATGATTATTTGAAGGAAAAAGAAAAAAAAAATTATTAATCATCAACTGGAGTCTCGTTATAAAATCGAAAATAGTTATCGCTGAATGAAAATTCTCGGTGCACGAGACCCAGATACCCGCGGATCGAATCCTACGGTGGGTCGCATCAAGGGCTAAAAATTTTCCCGGCATCTATTATTAGGAAGATGCCCTCAATACCGCTATCTATATGTAGCATATAATGCACACACTACATTAACGAGACGGGAATACTAGTATATATATATATATATGCATATACATATAGATAGATACATGGATACATAAGTATATAGGTAATACGTGTATATAAGTATATAGATATATATCGAGGCTAGAAACGGTCCTCTGGCCTAGTCACGAGACGCCCAAGCGTCCCGACGCTGCACCATTATATTTTTAGAGAAGTCGAAGCCCTACGAATTTTTTTTTATACGGCACGTCGTTCCCTGACGCGTTTGAAAATAATATCGGATTCCTTGGAGTGGTCCATTATAGAAATTAAAATTAAGAAAAAAAAGTCATTTCCCTTTAGATCATAATCTGTCATTATGCCACATGGCATTGTTGTTTTACTCGTATTAAAAAGATTCAACCGTATCCATACAGTGTATATATATATATATATGTATATATGTATATCGTGTATACATACAATGCATTATGATTTTGGCAAATTGGATCAAACTCCTCAATCTATAATGTTAATTTGGCCAGAGGTGTGAACTCCGCCTGACGTCGTCGAGCTAATTGCGTCGCGACGTCAGACTGACGTCAATGAAACGTGGGTCAACGTCAAATCTTCCAACGATTTGATCGCAAAGCCTCGATAAGCTATTAAAAATATATACGGGCAAGTAAATATCAACATTATTGTTGATTCCAATTTTACGTATTACGATTGTGCATATTCCGGATTTGCATTACGACAATGTAATTTTTCGTTAAAGCGTTCTCAGAATTTGTTTGTTTAACACTAGAACTACGAAGATTTACTATATACCTATTTCAACCAACCGGTCATTTTGACCGGTTTTTTTGTTT